>JAWHQI010000289.1:0-30000 GCA_033032865.1 Dactylorhiza incarnata | reverse complement strand
ATCCAAACAATTTTACACTGCAAACTTCATTTCTTACAGACAACTTTTTCAAACTCACTTTCTGACAGCACCCTTTCGATCAACATCAGCTCTCCCAAACAGAGCCTTAGAGGAGTTGGGAGTTGAGAAAGAAGAGTCATTTGGAAAGAGGAAGGAGGTTATTATCTGAGTTGCCCTAATTTCTGATTGTATGCTCCTTTTATTCTTTCTGCAACATGTTCATTTGCAGAGCTGATGCAAAACATTGTTTGGAAACAAAATGAAGTTTTGACTTTTTTTTTCATAATACGATAAGCAACACAACACATCATTATGTTGATTTGAAATTTTGAATGGCATTCAGAAGAAATCCTATTTCAAAAATCTTCCACAAGTTCCATAAGATCCACCAACATCGGGCACATGACAAAATCAATAAAATAATGACGACAACAATGACATAATGAAAGATTCATCGCTTCTGTGTTTTGTTAGCTGTTTCACCTACATGAATGAATAAGAATGGATGAGATTCAAGTAGACATACACACAAATTTACACATACACAAATGTACACATACGCACACAGACAAATGTACATACACACAGTATTTTCTTACTATAAATGAAATTAACTGCCTATAAGATGCATAATCAGTTTGAAAATGTTAATGTGATATATGTATAACATGCTGAAATTGGCAGGAGAAGTAGGGAAATGCACTATTCTACATGGAGATTAGAAGAAATGCTTGCAGCCCAACTTATTAAAAATATATTTATATGTTTTACAGCAGGGATTGCTTGCAGCCCAACTTAGAACAGATCAGAACAACTCTAATTAGATTTCCCTAATAGAACAGATCTAGGTAAGGAGAAATCTAGGAGAACTCTTCTACCTTGCCGTGCAGGGAGATCTATCGGGAGGTCCTAGCTCCGACAGCGTAAAAGGAAGACGTCGGAATCGAAGGCGTAGGAGGAAGAAGCTGTTGGAATCGGGCACCAGCAGCGGAGGAGGCCGTCGGGATCGTAGTAGAGCAGGAGGGAGAAAATACCTGAGATGAACCACGAAGGGGCCTGGACGTCGGCGAGGAGTCGATCGGAGCTTCTACCGGCAGAACATCGCCGTCGACGACTGCGATGTGGCCGACGAATCGAGATCAGGAGGCCCTGGTTTCGGGTACTTCGCTCGCAAGAAAATGGAAGGGAGGAGACGCGGTAAGTCGCGGATGGACAGGAGCTCCACGCCGCGGTTGGTAAAAGCCTAAAATCAGCTGCTGTTAATAACCACCATTTACCAGCTAAGAGGAACGAAACATTGCGTTTAATCAAAACGGTGTTTCTTTGCCTTCCGCAACGTAGTCGAGCAGCCCAACCAAACGCCACCTAAATCTCGATATAATTTGGGTATAAAATGAAATTGGGCAAGTATGTCAACTTCCTCCCAGGTCATTATATGCCATGAGTCTCGCGCATCGTACCATCAGCTCCCACTCTCCTTAATTTATCAACTCCCTCTATATTTGGACAATGTGTGTGAGCAAATATGTGGTGTTCAATTAATGTTGTGTGTTCAGTGTGTGTATCAATTCTTATTTCTCAATAAAGTAGTATTTGTTATATACACTGAACAATACTGATCACGAAAAACTCACAGTAACCATCATGAAATCTAAAGGCTGTTTTCAACATTTATTTAATAAGCCTCTCAATTTCTGTTTCCTGTAAGACTGGATACTATATTTAGTGTTAGCATATTCAAAAGGTGAGAAAGTAAATTTACATGTAGAGAAGGTTGACACATTATGGAGCTCCTTTATATGCAATCCTCAAACCATCTTAAAAATCTAAAGTACACTATAGAGTATCAACCTATACTCATAATAATCTCCACGGCCCGCAGAGGTACGTAACAAAGTGCAGAATGTAAGGTGATGAAGGACAGAATCCAACCATCAAGGCTAGCAGCCTGTACACCCCAACCCGTCTCCGCGCCCAAGTATAAACGTGGTAGGATGTGCAGCTCAGTTGGTGATGAGGAACATGCTTAAATCTTCTTATCAAGGAGGTCCCGGGTTGAAGACCTGACCTCAACATCCTACCGCGTTTATACTTGGCGCGGAGACGGGTTGGGGTGTACGGGCTACTAGCCTTGATGATTGGACTTTGTCCTTCATCGCAAGGACAGTAATAAATGCAGTATAGATAAAATAAAATCCTCAAACCATCTTAATAATCTAAAGTATACTATAGACTATCAACCTATACTCATAATAATCTCCACGGCCCGCAGAGGTACGTAACAAAGTGCAGAATGTAAGGTGATGAAGGACAGAATCCAACCATCAAGGCTAGCAGCCTGTACACCCCAACCCGTCTCCGCGCCCAAGTATAAACGTGGTAGGATGTGCAGCTCAGTTGGTGATGAGGGACATGCTTAAATCTTCTTATCAAGGAGGTCCCGGGTTGAAGACCTGACCTCAACATCCTACCGCGTTTATACTTGGCGCGGAGACGGGTTGGGGTGTACGGGCTACTAGCCTTGATGATTGGACTTTGTCCTTCATCGCAAGGACAGTAATAAATGCAGTATAGATAAGATAAAATCCTCAAACCATCTTAATAATCTAAAGTATACTATAGACTATCAACCTATACTCATAATAATCTCCACGGCCCGCAAAGGTACGTAACAAAGTGCAGAATGTAAGGTGATGAAGGACAGAATCCAACCATCAAGGCTAGCAGCCTGTACACCCCAACCCGTCTCCGCGCCCAAGTATAAACGTGGTAGGATGTGCAGCTCAGTTGGTGATGAGGGACATGCTTAAATCTTCTTATCAAGGAGGTCCCGGGTTGAAGACCTGATCTCAACATCCTACCGCGTTTATACTTGGCGCGGAGACGGGTTGGGGTGTACGGGCTACTAGCCTTGATGATTGGACTTTGTCCTTCATCGCAAGGACAGTAATAAATGCAGTATAGATAAAATAAAATCCTCAAACCATCTTAATAATCTAAAGTATACTATAGACTATCAACCTATACTCATAATAATCTCCACGGCCCGCAGAGGTACGTAACAAAGTGCAGAATGTAAGGTGATGAAGGACAGAATCCAATCATCAAGGCTAGCAGCCTGTACACCCCAACCCGTCTCCGCGCCCAAGTATAAACGTGGTAGGATGTGCAGCTCAGTTGGTGATGAGGGACATGCTTAAATCTTCTTATCAAGGAGGTCTCGGGTTGAAGACCTGACCTCAACATCCTACCGCATTTATACTTGGCGTGGAGACGGGTTGGGGTGTACGGGCTGCTAGCCTTGATGATTGGACTTTGTCCTTCATCGCAAGGACAGTAATAAATGCAGTATAGATAAAATAAAATTAAGCATCAAAGTTAGAAGTATTCATACCCTTCTATTTTCCATTCATGATAGAGCTTTTTGTAAGCTCAACTTTGCACTTATCCAATGCGGCAGGGGGGTGCTCCTTTACATGGCCATTTTCATAAGTTACTATAGATGTTCAGAATTTCGGTATCTTGTTCCTTGTTAGTCTATAGTATACGAAATACTCTGACCTCGTGTTGATCACCTGCAATAGCTCGAGGTATGATATTTGCCAAGGGAAACAGACAAGAAACTAGTCCTTCGAGTCGACAAGAACTAATACAAAAAGATAAATACTCAATGAGGATTGTTGATGTAAACATAGTGCGATTGGAAATGTTTTGGCCACACCACAACTACTACTAATACTAGTTAGTATTTTATCACATTTTTTTATAACATCAACGTAGCTTTGATACAAGCATTTCTTCCTTAACTTGTACCAAATCAAATCACGTGCTGCTCGATCATATGTCTTTCCAAGATTAATAAAATTCATTTGAAAACATTTCTATGCTCTTAAAAATGTTTCATTATTCATTATTTATTAAGAGCAAACCAGGTTTCTATATTAGCAGAAGTAATTTCGCAAACCATGATTTTTCAATGAGCAAAACAGACATCATTTTTTGGGAGTATAGCATGTTTTTGTAACTAAACTTACCAATGTCAAGAAAGTGAACTAATATATTCAAAAATAATCCATTAAACCAAAAGTAATCAAACACGTACGCATTTCCTAGGGCTCTAATAAGTCACAAATTCATACAAAAAGAGGGCAATATTCACTACACTTCAAAAGCTCCAAACGATTGTATAATATCATATGTAATCCTAAAAGCCTCGAAATGATATCACATGTGATTCTTGTATAATATCATATGTAATCCTAAAAGCCTCGAAATGATATCACATGTGATTCTGAGAGCTCCGAAAGATTGTGCAATATTCTGCAACTCTGCAAGCAAAAAAATGTATTATTAAAATGTTATCAAGAAATAAACAAAGTTGGAAAATAAATAAATTAGAAACTTACAAAAAGAAGAAGGTTCCCATTTTGACTATGGTACCTCCTCAGGTGGACCTTAGCTCATATAAACTTACAAAAAGATTGTGCAATACATATAAACTCATTATCTTCCTCAGGTGGACCTTAGCTCTGTAAACGTGATGCATAAATGGCTTCCCATGGCTCAGCAATATGACTATGGTACCTCCTCCAAGGAGAGTAGATTGGTGGTAGGGGACACCCTTCACTCATGCACAATCCGACAAAATGATTTCTATTCATAAATCCAATGAAAATTATCTTTTGGATAGGAGGAACAGGTGAATACAAGGGAAGAAATGTGAGACCATGTAACTTAGACAACTGCACCACCATAACGTTGTAGCACGAGGAAATAACTAATCCCATATCTGGCATGGACATCCATTTATCTAGTGGAGCGGGAATGCTAAGACAATTAAGAGAGTCTATTAATTCCTTTCGTTTAGAACTTCCAAAAAGATCATCATACAAGACTTCTCTTTGTTGTAACTCATTTGAAAGATCATTTCTAACTTGAGCCCAATCATCCCCCATGTTCATTGATTCGCTAATAACCCGGTAGCCACAATGGCCATCCCCGGGTACATTAAGGACATTTGCAAGATATTCCCAAAATTTAGAAGGTAGTTGTTGACGTACCCGATCAAAATATTTATTTTTATGCATAGTCATTGTTCTCACGGCCTTCTTCAAATTTCTTAACATAAGCGGAGTATCCAACATGGCATCTTCAAAAGGTAAAGGATCCCATTGTGTAGATTTGAAATCATTCTTGAACTTCTTGGAACTTCCATTGGGTCTACCTTTAAGTTTATTGGGCATAAGAGGCTGTATAGTTTGACTTAATGTTGGCTCCATGATCTCATAAAGTTTATTTATTTCTAGTCCTTGATGCTCACTTATTATTAGCTCCTTTTGCATCTTAACCCTTTCATTGTATATAGTTTTCATCACAGTAGTGTTTGCAGGATTCCTATTTTTAAGGGCTAATAGTATTTTTCTTGGTTTCACACCAGAAGCAAACATATCTTGAACTATCTTCCTTTCCTCGCTATCTAACCTTCCAACAAAGGCATGTGACTCTAAATGCATATTCCCATGATTGTGCAACCCACATTTAACTTTAATTTTCCACTCATTGCCATCTCTTTGTCCTATCAATGAGAATGGGCATCCGCAACGTTTTGATGTGGTTTTCCTTAAGTTCTGTTTAACCCATCCTTTCTTGTATTGGCTCTCGCGATAAAATCCAGCTCTGTCACAACCAAGAATCACACGTGGTCTTGCTCTACCACCTTCCAATTTGTCTGAACTTCGAATTGTTACGGCAAAACCAAGTCCTTTCCCCACATTTCGAGCCCATGCTACTAATTCACCCCTCGATGGAAACCAAATATCAGTCTCAAAGTGGCTTCCTACATCCACTTGAGGGTTGTATCCTTCTTCGGGTAATTTTATTACTCTGCACACAAAGAAATGCTTTATTAAAATCAAACAAAAAAATAGCCAACAAAGAAATTTAGTTCTTGCGTAAAGTTGAATGTGAAGCACTACACATGAGAAAGATGAAGTAATCCTCCGTCGACGGGATTTCTACTCATGTAATCGACAATGTCAATTCTCAAAATCTCATCATTGTATCTTTAGGAAAATCATGTCGATCGATCTGAATCAATACAGCTACTCGCCGGAAATCCTCGTCGATCAATCATTACGAATATTGATTTTCCTTAAGCCAGAAATATGTCTGGCTCATCAGAAACAATGAAGATCAGACAACGCCGACGATTCAGGGATGGTCGGGCTTAGGGTTGGATCGAGGAGAGGAAAATAACCATATGGTTTAGATATTTGGGTACCTGGAATCCAAATGATCTTCGGGTTCTTGCATTGCCACCAAAAATCCCCTCCTATAGCCAGTCGCTCGATTGGAATCAAGGAAGGAACTCGGGCGATACTGGCAGCTGGCCTCTAGTAAAAAATGCAAATAACGAAATCAGGTCAGTGATAAAATGAAATGGAAATACTAAACAAGATTTTTTAGCTCGGCTAATAGCCAAACTCAAATTGCTCTTAACACCAGTCAAATTTTATCTTAAAGATCGTCTTGAAATGAAGTCAAATTGATTTTATGAAATTAACATAATTATATAAGCAAATGCATCATAAGTTATAAATAACTCGATTATCTTGCTCATAAATTTGATTCCTCAATTAATATAAACTTGAACATCTCATTTACAAATACTAGCATCAAAATATCTCTTCTCCGATCATTTGTAGCCTGCTTAATCTACAAATTTTCATTGAAAAGAAGCATTGCAGTATCCCATGTAACTATCAAAATCTCAATATGTATCTCCTGGAGACCTAAAACCTTATATTTATGCTTCTTCATTAAAATCTAATTTCACTTCACTTTTTGGATCGATCTACACTATATATATATACCTCATTGTCACTTCTCAGATTTTTTCTCCCATAAAATTCTAATATATGAAGCACGGGTACGGGCACCGAGTACGATACGTATCCGGTACGGTAGTGCACCGGTACGTGGAGATCAAAAAATAGGATGCGGGTACGTTCGGGGAACAATGTTAATAAAATTGATTTATATATATACATACATATATATAAATGTACATGTATATATATGCCACCTTTTTAAAAAGAGGGAGAATATAAAACATAGAAAAATTCATATTAAGCAAGTAGAAAAAACATTTAATCCTCAATTACATAGTATAAAAAGAATCTTAAGTCAAGATCACATTTTGTTACTATAGTAAATAAACACCGCTAGTTGCATTTATTAGACATTTTTTCTTTTCTAAAATACATGGAGAAGTTTTTTGTTTATTTTAGGAAAACATAGTCATATCACAAAATGCAGAACGATCTATCAAATCCAAGCTTATTCTCAGACTAGAGTAGCAGGTGTATCCGTCGAGTATCGGGTACGTACTGGTACCGGAAATGTACCCGGTACGGGTACGCGGCCCTCAGGAAAGTATTTGTGCTTCATAGATTCTAATTTAATAACATCTTAGCAGTATTTCCATCTATTCTTTATATCTTATCTTTAATTAATATCATATTTTTTAATGTTTAATGAATCTAATTAGATTAAAGTATCTAAATCTCATCGTTTGCCTTTATTATTCTATATATCACAATTTCTTTATCGTGTAAATCATCAAAGGATGTAGTTTTACTTCGTTCACTACATTCCTAGAATTTTTTTTTTCCTATATGAACACATTAGTGGCAGAATTAGAATTTTAACTCAGCTCGGGCACTGAGTTAAAAAAATTAATAAGCATACATAACAAAGAAAGGAATCATGTCAAAACTTCTTACCAAACTTGAAATTTTCTGAACCACGACAATTGAAATTGATACATCAATAGAACATCAAGCTTCAAAATTTGTCGCAATATTTAATAGAATGTCAAGCTTCTAAGAATTGAACCACTGCAATTGAATAGAGACCAAAAGGTAAAATATCAACAAGATAACATGCACGCATTTCATAGGTAATGGTTTTCATACAAAGAGAATATTATCACCTTATAACTAAAATTTTAAAAAACCATATAACTTGCCGGTGGACAACTTAATTTCATTCTACTTGCCAATAATTAACAAATCATCTACCTCTCATCTAGTTAAAAAGGCAAACTTAATCCTTGGACTTTCATATGACTAATTTTTGCAAATAAATTTTTTAAACAAAAGCAAAACAAATTACCATTATAGAGAACTGATAGTCAAGGGAGTGGATCTCCTACAACTCGGCCACTCCTTCCATTTCCTAATGTGCATTAAAAAACACAATAAAATACAACTTTAACTAAATGATAAAGTTGCTAGCATAAGCCATACTCAAAACTACAAAACTATTATAAAGAGTTAAAAGACAATGTCGACACCATTAGTTTACCAAATACAAAACTCTTGTTCGACATAGAGTTCTTTAAGGAATTTTAGGAGTTGAGCATTCTTATGATCTTATGGGAGTATTACTACTCAATGAGGGATCAACATGCCCAAAAATTACAAGTGCGCAACAATAAGGAAATGTAAATAACAAAAAAATTACCTCAAGTATAAGAGCAGATCATCCATATAAATTGGTTAAAACTATAAAACAAATTCTTTTGAAAGATTCCTTTAACTCCAGGAGAAACTCTCACGTTCAACCAAATAAAATACCACTAACTCCATCCTCCACCACTAGGTTAACTTCTCTTTTTTCTAAATGCAAAGAGTCTAAAGATCAACTAAATAACATTACTGCAAGCTGAAAACCCCAAGGTAAATGATGGAGTCGATTTTGATTACCACTAATAGCAAAGAATCTCTTACTGAGCAGATCAGGAAGATCAGAGCAAATCAAGCAAAACAAAAGGGAAAATAGGTAAGATCCTTAAGGATCTCTTGATCCTGAACCCAGAGGGAACTCCAGTTGTCGAACACAACCGGAACACGAGGATAGGGAGGCAATTCTCAATTTTATTCATAACTAAAAAATAAAGCTACTATAGGCATTTATAGCTAAAGTTCATATTAGTTAATCCATGGGTAATTAACCCATCAACTACACCATTCACAACTAATTAACATCTCTCCCCCTCTTGCTAACCAGCTAACTGTTTATTATATTCCTCCTGCCTCTTTACTTATTTGAAAAGGGCTGTAACATTTCTTCCCTTTTCAAAAACATTCCTGAACTCAAGGATTAATATTTGAGTTAACGCCTTGCCATTCTAAGGTTCTAATCTCCTATCTATACTTGTTTTAGGTTCCAACAATACGTTTCCGTCATCTATCCTTGTTTCTGGTAATGTTGATTGTCATGGAGCTAGAAATTGATGCCTTTTATGGGGCCTACAAGTTATTTTGAAATGTCCTTACATGTCATCCACACGCGAAATATTTGCGTCCGGGACTCTGACCATCCGAGACCAACCACATTGTGTCATGTCTAAAGGTCGATGTATCTCAGATAAAGGAGTTGTAGATAAAAGAGTTGTATCCGGGATAAAGGAGTTGTATCTCCAGCGACTCCCGGTAAAAACCGGGACCCGGACACAAATATTTCGCCATCCACACTTGGTTATTGATGTAAACTGAATTTCAAACCTGATATTGAGATGTGGATCCAACTTGGAATTCTATAAGCCGCTTATTTCAGAGTAGATAAATGTTTATAAAGTTAGTAATAATCTCATGTGCTCGTAGGGAAAACTTAACACAGATCAATGAATCCACAGGCAAAAAAAAAGCATAAAACATTCTATGACAAATAACAACAATATTAAATAAGGATGAAAATTGGGCAAACTCAGAACAGTGACTTCCTTAGTAGTTAGTATTGCATAAGTAATACTTTGAATAAATTAAGAATACTGAGAGAGGTGCGAGATATACCAGACAGCAATCATTCGTCGACCAGCCGCCGCAGCGGATCCACAGTAGGTACAGTCACGGCAGGACAAGCGCTGAGAGCGGGACAGGGAGGGCTTGGAATGCGGAGGTAACAAACGTCGAGGAGATGGGGGCTCAGAGGGCGGAGGACTCCCAGGCACTGAATGGGAGAAGGATGCTGGCGGTGAAGATCGCCGGTGGAGGGAAGGTGGTGCGGCGAAGGGGGCTCGAACAGAGGGGTTGTTCGGAGGAGTCGTCGAGAGCGCGCGCGCGCTCTGGAAGAGGCCGATGTCGGCTAGCGCGCCGCCAGACCCGATCGCAGGGGAACAGTTCGCCGAAGGGTCGAATGCGAAGAGGGGAAGAACTGGGGAATCGGGGCACGGCTTCCGACCTAGAGTTGTTCCTGTATTCATTCGTAGAGCACAAAATTCTAGGGCGTGGAATGTTAGACGGGAGAAATAAAAACTAAAAATCGCAAGTAAAAACCGATTGTTATCCGCGCTACAGTTTTGGCTATCCGCACTCTTTTTGTATGAATTATTACGCTCCTTTTGAAATTATATCATGCATTTTTAGGAAAAGTGGTCAACACGAAAGTTGTAGATCTCGATCGTTGACCACTTTTCCAAAAAATACACGCACATGACGTATTGCCGCCCTGATTGAAACATGTGTGTAACTATATATAGAGAATTTTTGGAAATACGTCTTGTACATGCATTTTTAGGAAAAGTATTCAACACGAAAGTTGTAGATCTCGTCTCTACAACTTTCGTGTTGAACACTTTTCCTAAAAATGCATGTACAATGTGTATTTCCAAAAGGCGTGTAATAACTCATACAAAAAGAGTGTGGATAGCAAAAACTGTAGTGCGTATAACAATCGTCAAATTGAATCCGTTTGTTTTTTTTTTGCGAGAGGAGATCGGAGTCCGGGTTTGCATCAATTTTTGGAATCGGGCTTCGTTTTCAAATCTAGCTTCGGGGTTAATACGGTCGCGACACATGACGTCTGGACATGTGTCGTCATCTCGGGAGGTCAGTAATGGTATTTTATTTTTGGTCACCCGGAAGATCATTTTTTATTTTGGTGTTAGAAATTTGGTAAATAAAACTTTTATTTATAATATTTTTGTCGCGGGTCGCTTAGGGCTCTTGGTAGACCGGTTTACTTGAACCACTTTAGCTGGGGAGCGAACCAAGCGCGCAAACAGTTAATTTGAGATTTGTTGATTACACTGAGACTTTTTAGCGTGGAAAACCCGGAAAGAGTAAAAAAAACCACGTGGCCGGAGCTGTGCCGATCAAACTTCCACTATCTTCTGGGGGTTACAATTAGGGACTTAGAAGTCGAGCGCGACAGTCCGCTGCTCGTTACAATAATAGAGAGAGAGAGAAAGAGTTCCGAAGGTGACAGACCACCTCCAGAAAAACTAAGTACTTTCTCCTTCTGAGAAAGGTGGAGAACAAAAGTGAGAACGCCCTGGAGAACAAAAGTGAGCGCGCTGAGTGGCCTTTCGGGAAGAAGGAAATCTTCGAGTCCGAAGGAGAATTCCGCGAAAGTCTGCAAGAAGCTCTCCCGGGTCCAGAAGGCAAGGTCCTTTCAAATGAAGTCTTGGGGCTCCTTTTATAGCTTTGGTCGGGGGTAGCCCGGTAATTTTGCCGTTGTAACCACCGTAACCACCTGGCGGACGAATCATATTTTCCGGTTCAGAGCACACGGATCGCCATTTTTCGTAATTGACTATCTTGCCCCTCGGGCAGTTCGGGCAGTTCGGGCAGTTCGGGCAGTTCGGGCAGTTCGGGCAGTTCGGGCAGTTCGGGCAGTTCGGGCAGTTGTGTTGGAGGCGAAAAAGGCGACAAGCTGTTCCTGAAATCTGAGAAACTGGAAAGACAAAAAGTAAGCATGCTAGGAAGACAAAATGTGAGAAGTCAGAAAAGATAAAAAGTGAGCTAAGCGCGCTTAGAAGCGTTCTGAGCGCGTAACGAACGGGGAATTGCTCCGAACGGAGTCCGGAGCCCGAAAAGCGGGCGGCGAGCCGGAAGAGGGGGGACTCACCCCAACCTTGCTACGGGGGAGGGCGGTTCGACCGCCCCCAAAGGCAGGCGCGGCATGGCCGCGCCCGAGGGAGGGGGGTTACTCCTCTCGGCCGCACCCCAAGGGGGTGCAGCTTGGCCGCACCCCTCATGGGGTGCGGCTTGGCCGCACCCCACATGGGGTGCGGCTTGGCCGCACCCCACATGGGGTGCGGCTTGGCCGCACCCCTCATGGGTGCGGCTTGGTCGCACCCCACATGGGGTGCGGTTTGGCCGCACCCCCACTATGGAGGGTGCCGCTATTCGCACCCCACTAGTGGGGTGCGGGCTAACCGCACCCCAGTAGCCGGGTTCGGTCTTGGCGGGGCGCGACGCGCGCTTCGTGCGTTCTTGCGTGTTGGTGGTGAAAATGGCGGGTTCGACCTCCTCAACTCGGGCGATCATGCGTTGGCCGTTGACCCCACCTCCTTTTAGTGGAGTTTTCCCTAGACGCACCCCAAGGCCTCTACGGATATATAACATAAGCCCCCCAAACCTTCAGAGTCCGGATTTCGCCGCGGAGGAGTTCAGAGGTTTCGATTTTTCTGTGGCATCTTTGATCATTGCTCTCTCTGTGGTGCCTTGGGTAGGAATCGCTGTCGAGGGATGAGTGTATGGTTGTTTTTGCTTTCTTGTTCTGTTTAGGCGTTTCTCGCTCTGCGCTGCGTTGCAATGGCACTCTCGTGGCTCTGCTGCCCCTGTTGTTGTCGGAGTGTCGATTGAGGAAAGGTGCTTCAAGATGGTCGGCGAAGGATGTTCGTACTTTGGGATTGTTGCTGGCTTGTTGTTTAGCGTTGATGCCCGAACTGCTTGATAGCCTTTTACGAAATAACGGAGGAGTCTGCGCCGGTTCGAGCCTGCGAGTTTTTCATAATAATAACAAGAAATTAGTTTGCGCGAGTCCGAGCTTGCGGCTTTTACATAATATAGGCTTGGCCGGTGAATAGCTGGTGTATTCAAACCGGGGGCGAACGTAAGGGGGGCAGGCCCCTACGGCGCCAGGACTCTACGACGGAGGAGAAGGGCGAGCCTTCAATCGACGGCGGTGCGAAGTCCCCAGGGCAGGGCCCCGAGATGGCCAGTGAATAGTTGGTGTATTCAAATCGGGGGCGAACGTAAAGGGACAGGCCCCTACGACGTCGGGACTCTACGGCGGAGGAGAAGGGCGAACCTTCAATTGACGGCGGTGTGAAGTTCCCAGGGCAGGGCCCCGAGATGGCCGGTGAATAGCTGGTGTATTCAAACCGGGGGCGAACGTAAGGGGGGCAGGCCCCTACGACGTCGGGACTCTACGGCGGTGGAGAAGGGCGAACCTTCAATCGACGGCGGTGCGAAGTCCCCGGGGCAGGGCCCCGAAATAGAGATCTTTCTTAATTGAACATAGATGTTGAAGCGTATATATTTTTTATAGTAAAAATCGTTTTGCGCATAGTTTTTGCAATACAAGATAAGTTTGCACGAGTCTGAGCTCGTGGCTTTGCATACAATACATAATATAAGATAAGTTTGCACGAGTCTGAGCTCGCGGTTTTGCATACATAATATAAGATAAGTTTGCATGAGTCTGAGCTCGCGTCTTTGCATACATAATATAAGATAAGTTTGCACGAGTCTGAGCTTGCGACTTTCTACTTGATAGAAGACTTGATGTTACTGATAGAAGCGGCGCAGGTTCTGGGCGTTCCAGGTACATGGTAGAGTCTTTTCTTCCGCTGTTCTGAGCCTGTATGTTCCGGGTTTTACGATCGCAGTGACAACGTACGGACCTTCCCAGGTGGGTGAGAGTTTATCTCCTTGGGGGCCCTTTCCAGCCGCCTCGATGCTGCGTAGGACGAGATCTCCTATGTTGATTGGTCTGGGATTCACCCTTCTGTCATAGAGCCGGGCTACGCGCCTTTGGTAAGAGGCGGTACGCTGGGCGGCATCGTCCCGGACTTCGGGGATTAGGTCAAGGTTTTCCCGAAGCAGCCCGTCATTCTTGCTGGGATCGAAGGTTAGCACTCGAGTGCTCGGAATGCCGATGTCGATGGGGATGACAGCTTCAGTACCGTAACAGAGGTTATATGGTGTCTCTCATGTGGGAGTCCTCTCTGTTGTCCGATATGCCCATAGTACATTTGGGAGTGCGTCTACCCATTGTCCCCCAGCTTCTTCCAGGCGCGTCCTCAACCCTTTGAGGATGGTGCGGTTCGTAACTTCTACTTGTCCGTTGGCTTGTGGATGTGCTACGGCGGTATGACGAAGGTTGATCTCCAGGTCCTCGCACATCTTAGTGAAGGATTTCCCGGTGAACTGAGTGTCATTGTCGGCAATGATTGTTGCTGGGATACCGAAGCGGCAGACAATGTTTTTCCAGACAAATTGTTTAGCGTTCTCTTCTGTAAGTTTGGCTAGGGGTTCCGCTTCTATCCACTTGGTGAAGTAATCGATGGCTAGGATGATGAACTTCCTCTGTCCGGAAGCTAGAGGTAAGGGGCCGAGGAGGTCGATTCCCCATTGCGCGAATGGCCACGCACTTTGGAGTGTGGAGAGCGCGACCGGAGGCTGATGAGGCACGTTGGCATGCAGCTGACAGCTCCTGCACTTTTGGACCAACTCGGCTGCGTCCCTCTTCATTGTTGCCAATAGAAGCCTTGGCATAGTATCTTTTGTGCCAATGCCTTTCCGCATAGATGCTCTCCGCAGACTCCCCCGTGCACTTCTCTGAGGGCGTAGTCTGACTCGCCCGCCGGTAGGCATTTTAGATATGGTCCTGAGAACGCCCACCTGTAGAGTTCCCCGTCCACGATAGTGAATGATGCCGCCCGCATCCGTAATCTTTGTGCCTCTAGGCGGTCTTCAGGGAGGTGTTCGTGCTCGAGGTAAGCTCGTAAGGGTGTCGTCCAGGATGACTCTTCCTAGTGGATGGTTGCGATCTCCCACGGCCCTTGAATACTTGGAATCACGATCTCTTCTATTCGGCGTCTTCGAGACTGGTAGCTGGAAGGTGAAGTGGCGAGCTTGGATAGAGCATCAGCCCTGGAATTCTGCTCCCGAGGAATGTGTTGAATTTGATATGACGAGATCTTCTGGAGGAGTAATTTTGCGAATGTGAGGTATTTTGCCATCTGGTCGCTCTTGGCCTCGTAGTCTCCTTCGACTTGTGAGACTACGAGTTGAGAGTCTGCATAGATAGTTAGGTTCTCTACTTTGCAATTGATGGTGAGTCAGAGACCGGCGATCAGCGCCTCGTACTCTGCAATGTTGTATGTCGCGGGGAATTTCAATCGGAGGCCGTAATCTAAGGTGATCTCATCGGGACTTATGAGGAGCAGTCCTGCTCCGGCCCCTTCAGCTCCTGAGGCACCGTCGACATAGAGAGTCCAACGGGGGCTAGTGGTGTCTTCGACGGGAGCTGCTTCTGGTGGGATGGTGTACTCTACAACAAAGTCGGCGAGTACTTGTGACTTGATGTCTGGTCGGGGGCAGGAATTGGATGTCAAACTCGCCGAGTTCTACGACCCACTTCACTAGTCTTCCTGAGACTTCTGGTTTTCTGGAGGATGTTCGTAATGGGAGGTGAGTCAACACTTTCACTGTATGAGCCTGGAAGTAGGGCCGAAGCTTTCTGGCGGAGAAGACGAGGGCCAAGGCTGTCTTGTTTGCTGCCGGGTATCTGGTTTCGGTGTCGGTGAGGACCTTGCTGAGGTAGTAGACTGGTCGTTGCAACCCCTCCTTCGTCTTTCACGAGTACCGAGCTGAGAGCCGTAGGTGAGACCACTAGGTACAAGAACATAGTCTCTCCGGGGACGGGTTTTGACAGAAGCGGTGGCGAAGCCAGGTACTGTTTGAGAAGTTCGAAGGCCGCCTGACACTCGTTAGTCCACTGGAACCCAGAGTGGCGCGCCTCCCCCGAAGAATTTTGAAGAAAGGGAGGTACTTGTCTCCTGTCCGCGACAAGAAACGAGATAACGCGGCGATCCTCCCGTTCAGACGTTGCACTTCCTTAATTGAACGAGGTGGCGACATATCCTCCAACGTCTTGATCTTCTCGGGGTTGGCCTCAATTCCCCGATGGGTTACCATGAAACCTAAGAACTTTCCCGCCGTCACACCAAATGCGCATTTGCTGGGGTTGAGCCGCATCTGGAAGCGACGGAGAAGCTGAAAGCATTTTCCCAAGTCTTTCAAGTGGTCGCAACAGTGGACGCTTTTGACTAACATGTCATCCACGTATACCTCCATCTTTTCTCCAATGAGGTTCTTGAAAACATTGTTCATCAGTCTCTGATAGGTGGCTCCGGTGTTCTTAAGGCTGAACGGCATCACTTTGTAGCAGTAGACTCCTCTGTCGGTGTGGAAGGCGGTATGTTCCTCGTCCGCGGGATTCATTCTTATCTGGTTGTAGCCGGAGTAAGCATCCATGAAGCTAAGTAGTTCGTGGTCGGGCCATTGCGTCGACGAGCCGGTCAATTCTCGGGAGGGGGAAGCTATCTTTTGGGCATGTTTGGTTCAGGTTGCTGTAGTCGACGCACATTCTCCACTTCCCCGAGGCCTTTTTTACCATGACCACGTTGGCGAGCCACGTGGGGTATTCCGCTTCGCGTACGAATCATGCCTCCAGGAGTTTAGCTACCTCCTCTTCGATCGCCTTCAACCGCTCGGGGGCAAAGTTCCTCTTCTTTTGAATTACAGGCCTGCAGGCGGGGTTGATGTTTAGAGAGTGATAAATGACTTCGGGATCTACACCGGGCATGTCTTCTGGGCTCCAAGCGAAAATGTCTTCATTCTCCTGCAAGAAGGTTGTGAACTCTTCCCGCTCTTCTGGTGACAAGAGCGACCCGACCTGAACAGTCCGAGTTGGGTCTTGTTGGGAAAGCGGTACTTCTACTAGTCCTTCGACGGGCGCTCTTTGCTGCAGAGTAGCTTCGTCTCGCAGATCGAAGTTATTGATGTTGAGAGCGGTTGCCTTTGCTGGTTGAGCCTGCTTCAGATAGCAGGTTCTGGCTGCCTCCTGGTTTCCTCTTACGACCCATATGCCAGCGGCGGTTGGAAACTTCATAGCCAGATGTGGAATAGATGGGACTGCTCCAAAGATAGACTGGAGCGGTCTCCCGAAGATGGCATTATAGGCGGAAGTGGATTCCACCACCACGAACTGGGATGATGTACATTGACTGTCTCGAAAACTCGCCCAATGTGACTGGGAGAGTGATCATGCCTTGAATAGGGACAGGTCGGTTGTCGAAGCCGTAGACGGGCCCGGCCGCAGGGCTGAGCTGATCCTTTGTGAGCTTCATATTTTGCAAAGTAGAAAGGAACAGAACATCAACTGAGCTTTCGTTATCGACCAATATCCTCTTCACGTTAAAGCAAGGGTCCCTGATCCCTGCGCTGATTACGAGTGGATCCTGGTGCGGTAGTCGTAATCCTTGCAGGTCTTCTTCCCCGAAAGCGATCGTAATGTCCTGTTTGAGCTTCTTGTCTTCGTGGTCTCTCGGGGGTTTGGCTATCGAGTGGATTTGTGCCGCTAGGACGGGAGGTCCAGCGATCGTTTCGATTTCTCTCACCATCGGCCTTCCTCCTTGTGCGCCCCAGGGAGCGGGGAGGTTGTTCCCTTTGCATCCCTAGGCTGCTGAGGCTGATTGGGAACCTGGCCTTGTAGGAATCTACCTAGGAGTCCCTGGCGGACGAGACGCTCGATTTCGTCTTTAAGTCTGGTACACTCTTCAGTGGTATGCCTGGTTCCCCGATGGAACTCGAAGTACCTAGACTGATCGCCCCTTGGGTTTGGGGCTAACGCCCGAGGTGCGCGGAGTTCTGGGTTAGTTGTTCTGAATGGCGTAGAGTACATTCGTTCTAGTAGTGTTCAACGGGGTGTAGGTCCCGGGTGGCTGCGGTCCCAGGTCTCTTCGGGGGCCACGCGACGTTCGTCACCACGGCGCTCCTCGCCGCTCGTTCTTCTCATCCGCGAGGGGCTTGGTCTGATCCCCTCTTCCTTCCTTGGCTTCCTTCAAACTGCCGACAGTGTGCTTCGATGGCCTCGTCAGCAGCTATTTGAGCTTCAACTCGGTGAACGAGGTCAGGGTAACTTGGTACGGTTTCTCTCATGAGAGCTGAGTAGAAGCCACTTGGGCGGAGTCCTCCAAGGAAAACTCCCCGCATGGAGCTCAGGGCCAACTCCTGGGATCTGTCGAGCCTCCGTATTGAAGCGTCGGAAAAAATCTTTGAGTGTCTCTCCGTCGTTTTGGCGGATCCCTGAGAGGTGGGAGGGATCTCGGACAATTCTGCGGTTGGCTATGAATTGGTCCACGAACTGCTGCATCATTTCGGTGAAGTTGTTGATGACCCCATTCCGCAGAGAGTGGAACCAAGTGCGCGCTTGCCCCTTCAAGGTTGTCGGGAATACCTGACAGAGGAGCTGATCAGGGGCGCTGTAAATCCTCATAACGGTGGTGAAGTGATTGACATGTTCCAACGGATCGTCCGTCCCATCGAATGTCTCGATGCTGGGAAGCTTGAAACCATTCAGAATTGGATGTGCCAAGACTTGAGGCGACAACGGGGAGCCGTGGTGTGCAGGACGGCGGGTGAGAGTTGTGCGTCGTCCTGCTTGGGCGTACTCTTCTTCTATCATGTCGCGTATTTCCTCTCGCGTGGTTCTTTCCACTGCTCGGACGGGAGCAGCTCTTCCTTGGCGGGGGTGATGGGGGTCAGCCTCCGATCCTCTGACCGGTGGAGCAGGATGAGCGGAGCTTGCAGCGTCGGAAAAATCTTCTGAGGCTTCATCTTCCCGATCGGCTCCCTCGACCGGAGCATGATTCGGAGCTGGAGGCGGCGGAACGTTTGATGCTGGAGGCTGAACGGTAACTCGAGGAGCCCCCAGGTTTCTTACGAGAGTCAACATCTCGGCTTGTTGCTCTTCCACTTGCCGAATGCGTCCTTCCAGCACTGTCGCAGGCGCGAGCACCGCCTCTTCTGTGAGAGGCGCGTTGATATGCGAGTGGGAGGGAGTTGGGTCAACGCGTCCCTCCGGGATTGATCCTTCAGTAGTGCGAGCACTTTTCTTGCCATTGAAATCGGTGGCTAAGCGCTTCCTTTAGCGAGTCTTTGCAGAGTTTTGGGAATCGGTTCCCACAGACGGCGCCAAAATGTTGCGGGTTGCTTAGGGCTCTTGGTAGACCGGTTTACTTGAACCACCTTAGCTCGGGAGCGAACCAGCGCGCAAATAGTCAATTTGAGATTCGTTGATTACACTGGGACTTTTTAGCGTGGAAAACCCGGAAAGGGTAAAAAACCATGTGAATGGAGCTGTGCCGACCAAACTTCCACTATCTTTTGGGGTTATAATTAGGGACTTAGAAGTCGAGGCGCGACAGGCCGCTGCTCGTTACAATAATAGAGAGAAAGAGAGAGAGAAAGAGTTCCGAAGGTGACAGACCACCTTCAGAAAAACTAAGTTTTTCTCCTTCTGAGAAAGGTGGAGAACAAAAGTGAGAACGCCCTGGAGAACAAAAGTGAGGCGCGCTGAGTCGCCTTTCGGGAAGAAGGAAATCTTCGAGTCCGAAGGAGAATTCCCGCGAAAGTCTGCAAGAAGCTCTCCCGGGTCCAGAAGGCAAGGTCCTTTCAAATGAAGCCCTGAGGCTCCTTTTATAGCTTTGGTCGGGGGTAGCCCGGTAATTTTGCCGTTGTAACCACCGTAACCACCTGGCAGACGAATCATATTTTCCGGTTCAGAGCACACGGATCGCCATTTTTCGTAATTGACTATCTTGCCCCTCAGGCAGTTCGGGCAGTTCAGGCAGTTCGGGCAGTTCGGGCAGTTCGGGCAGTTTGTTGGAGGCAAAAAAGACGACAAGCTGTTCCTGAAATCTGAGAAACTGGAAGACAAAAAGTGAGCATGCTAGGAAGACAAAATGTGAGAATTCAGAAAAGATAAAAAGTGAACTAAGAGCGCTTAGAAGTGTTCTGAGCGCGTAACGAACGGGGAATTGCTCCGAACGGAGTCCGGAGCCCGAAAAGCGGGCGGCGAGCCGGAAGAGGGGGGATTCACCCCAACCTTGCTACGGGGGAGGGCGGTTCGATTGCCCCAAAGGCGGGCGCGGCGCGGCCGCGCCCGAGGGAGGGGGCGACTCCTCTCGGCCGCACCCCAAGGGGGTGCGGCCTGGCCGCACCCCACATGGGGGGCGGCCTGGCCCGCACCCCACATGGGGGCGGCCTGGCCGCACCCCACATGGGGGCGGCCTGGCCGCTCCCCTCATGGGGTGCGGCTTGGCCGCACCCCAAGGAGGGGGGTTGCGGCTTAGCCGCACCCCAAAGGGGGGTGCGGCTTGGGCGCACCCCAAGGGGGTGCGGCTTGGCCGCAGCCCTCATGGGTGCTGAAAGAAATCGTTGTCTACCTAAATCACCTAAAGGGGGGTGAATAGGTGATCTCTACTGCGATTGCAGAATAAAAATTAAGTACACACACAACAAGAAAAATCACAGCACAGAGACACAAGATTTATAGAGGTTCCCCAAGGTGGGTACTCCTCTCTCCCGCTTCGCGCCTATCTAGCACTTTGGGCTAGCGTCGGCAACTTCGCCAAAACTCGGATTTATCAACAAATCCTACACTCGGAGACAACGGCTCCTACAAACTTGGAGAACAACTCCTACAACTCGAGTAAACAACTCCTACAAAATAACTCGGAGAAAAATCTCCTACAGGAATCAAATAGAATTTGAAATAAAATACTTCTATTAAACCTCAATAGAGATTAACTTCAGATCTTGGAAAAACTGAGTCTTCTTCTTCCTTGAGAACTAAAGCTTGGATCTTCAAAGATTTAGAAGAAAGGAAACTCGGCAAAACCTGATCTGAATAGGCCTTTTGATTTTCTTGAAAAGATCTTCAAAAATATGGAGCAGCAAGTAAATCAAAAGCCTTCTTATCTGAGAAATCTCTAACAGCACTGAAGAACGAGTCTTGAGGGCGCAGAAGTTAGATCTCAGAAAAACTTGTTCAGCGAGCAAGGAGGAAGACGGCTGGGTTCTTCTCTTTCTATCGGGTTGAATAATGAATGTTTTTTTGCCCTAAAATAAAAGACTATTTATAAGAAGAACTCTAACGGCTAGGGCGACAGACAAGGAATGATCGACACGTGTGCTGCACATGGCGGCCAGCCCTAATTTTCGAAAATGAAACATATTTTTGAAATCCGTCTGTCCGTCATTCGTCGAAACTTCACGTGAACACTCGACGAATTGACTTAGCCATTAAAAAGACTGGTCAAAGGCTTGAAAACCATCTCTATTTTCATTCGTCGGAATTCGTCGGGAGTTCTCGAGAACTTTCGACGAATCCATCTTGCATAGAGAGTTCCTTTAGTTTTTCACCTGCAACTTCTTTGAACAGCCAGCTTGTAGATTCATGAGTGTACCAATTCACATCTACAACATTTTGTAATATGTTCTCCTGAAGCTCTTGCATCTTGGAAAATACATTTCCATCCAAGTCATTCACTCTACCAGCACTTTCTTCTATTTTAGACACAATACTCTCCTCCCACTTTATGACATCTTCATGTAGGAGGGTATAGAGTTTGTTCAGCTGCCTCTCAACTTGATTATCTAGAAAAGTAATCCTTGATCATGAGCAGTGTTGAGAGTTGTTTGAGCAGTATTCAGATGAAGGACATCTTCAGCAACCTGATGCAGGTTCTTTAGAGCATGCCCAACTCCTTTATTGGTGTGGTCCAATGCTTTCCTGCTTTTGTCATCCAGACTTCTTGATCACTCTTGAATTTGCCCATTTCATGTCTTATCTCAGCCATTTCCTGCCTCAAAGCACTATCAACTTTATCTATTTTCTGATAAACTGATTTGATGGACTGATCAAAATGCTCTGTTTGAGCTTGCAGCAAGGTTGAAATTGACTTGAGCAAAGAAGATTGAGAGCTCTCTCCAGTTTCAAACCCAATCAAAGGAGATTCAATCCCTAAAGGATCAAGAATCAAACTTGAGAAAGGAGATTGTAGAATCTAACCTACTCAGGGATGAAATCTTATCCTTGCAGATTGCTCTCTCCGAGGCCACTTCAGCAGGCATTCAGAAAAGTGAAATTATCAATGATTTGACGAAACAGCTTGAGGCTGAAAAGAAGATCACAATGAACTTCTCTAAGCCAAAGACAGTTTTGCTTATCATAGACACTTTCACGGCTGGTTCTGGTAGTAGTGGTTTGGGCCATGTTGCTGAAAAGAGCCTAAGTAAGTCAGCCAAAAGAAGAGCTGCTAAAGCTAAGGGTTAAGGTCCACAGTGTGCTCCAAATTTCAAGAAGGTGATTTTTCCTACGAACACCTATGATTTTGAGAGCATGTATGGTCACTTCAGCAGACCAACTCATGTTGAGCCTGCCAAGGTGAACTCAGTGTGGACCAGACCCAGAAATTTTGGATCTAGCTCCCTCAAGGCTCCTTATGAGGAAGTTCAATTGAAGCATCATGGACCATTCGTTCATGGATCAAATGCTAAGAAGGCACCGCAGGTCAAGCCTATTGTGCCTAAGAATTGTGTATGTTGCACCAACGAGGATTCTACCTCCAAGGTTGCTCCTCATGCAAAGCCATCCGTTCAAAAGGCTCATCAGAACACAAAGAGGAGATACAATAGATTTGAATGCTGGTGCTGTGGCAAAATTGGTCATTTCGCCATAGATTGTTGGTTCAATCATACTGTGCCAAGAACTCCACGAGTTAACAGTGCAAGACCGACCACTTGCAAAGTTAATGTTCCAAGTGGTGTTCCACTAACAAGGAACCAAGGGCCCAAAATGTTTGCGTTCCTAAGGGGTATTGATCATGTTTGCAGGAATGTCCAAAGGCCAACGAAATTCCCATCTGGTATTTGGACAGTGGTTGCTCTCGCATATGACCGGGAGAAGAAGATTACTTCAGGATTATGTTCCATTTGAGAACGGGCCTAAAGTAAAGTTTGGCGGATCTGAACGAGGTATTATTATTGGTTATGGTTCTAGGAGTAGTGGTATTTACAATCTGATTAGCATAAGCCAACTGTGTGACAAAGGCTATACGTTGAGTTCTTTAGAGATAGATGCCTGATAAAGATGTCCGTGTCTGCGGAAACTATTTAACAGGCTCTAGGAGTAGTGGTATTTACTGTTTAGATTTTATATGCTTACAGTCTTCTACCCCAATGTGTTTTGTTGCCAAAGATAGTACATCTCTTTGTGACCAATGGCACAAGAGATTAGAACATATTAATTTCAAAACTATATATATGTTATTTTCTCACAACTTGGTAAAGGATGCCCCCAAAGTTAAATGCATTAAAGAAAGCCCTTGCCATGCTTGCCAAATGGGTAAGCAAACAAAGGCTAGCTTTAAGAGCATAATTGACAATAATTCTACCAGATGTCTTCATCTGCTGCATATGGATTTATTTGGTCCAATGTCAGTTAGAAGCTTAGGTGGGAAAGCTTACACCTTGTTTATTGTTGATGATTATTCCCGTTTGCATGGGTGTTCTTTCTAAAACTTAAGTCAGAAACCTTCGGCATATTCACTAATTTTGTCAAGCTTATTCTGAATAAACTTGACTGTTCAGTGGTCAAAATCAGAAGTGACCATGGAACAAAATTTCAGTCTGGGGTCATGACAGAGTTTTGTGAAAGTCAAGGTATCTCCCATGATGTTGAAAACGGCAACCGGTCTCCTGAGTTCGGACCCACTAGGGGTTGTAGCCGACGCTTACTTCTCCCTCACTAAACTATCTGACTGGTGGATGAGAAAATTGGAAAAGACCCAAGGCTGCAGCGAGGAGGTCCCGCCACACACCCGGAAGATCTTAGAGAGCTTCCCCTCCTAAACCAAAGCTCAGTCGGGCACCTTGGAGGGCACTAGCAGCCAACCAAGACTAGCCTAGAGGAGAGGACTCTCAAAAACCTGGTCTCCTCCAAGGTGCCCTTAAGGGTCTATTTATAGATTTTTCTAGGCTGGTCTGCAAATAACATGAATCCGCCTTTTAATTTTACTAGTCGCACTCCAAATTGGCCTGCTAATAGCCTAACTTCGTTGTTCTGAATGGCTATTTGCAGCCCATAAGGGGCATCACGGTCATTTCCTCCTAAAGCCCTTGAGGGCGAATGGTCCATGAGGGGACCACTCGTCGAACTCTCGCTTGACTGGGCGAATGCCCACACTTCCGGGCGAGTGGTCCGTAAGGGTGCCACTCGCTGATTTCTCCTTCCTGCCCATGGCTCGCCCCCTATTTGCCCGGAGGTCTTTTCACCTGTCTCAGCCTGGGCGGGTGGTCTTGAGGGACCCACTCGGCGAATACGGGTTGTACACAATCCCCGCTCTTTGCGAGCGGCTCCTCCGCTCGGAAAGAACAGTCCAACCCAGTATTCGATGAGTGTCTGTCGACCTGGACAGAATCTTCCTGTGGGTCCCACTTCTACCTTATATATATATCTCGGGCCCGAGTCATTCCCTCAAAAGCCTTCTTTCCTGCTGCAGTATTTCCTCCCGCGCTCTAACTTTTTTGCTATTTCGAAGGGTTTCCATGGATCCATCATCTAGACCGGTCTCGTCGTCAAAGGTAGACTTGCTTGTGACGGCCCCGGGAAAGGATCCCCCCAAGGCTGCCCGGTTCGCTCCCTGGCTCGCCTCGATTAGGGATCCCAACGCTCCTTTTCGCTCCAGGAGATCCCTGGCCGTCCGTCGGGGTCGGGAGGGGGAGGTTCCGCTTCGAAGTCTCCCCATTCGGCCGTCCCCTCTCCCCCCGACCTCCGAATGCAGGTACTTTCATTTCACATTACCTCTTCGTTATTCCCCGAGATAACATTTCCCGATGGCGTGGGACCATTCGCAGGAGGCGCTGGATACCGGGGAGAGCCGTGGTGCCGCCCTGCTGAAAACTGCGCCTCCTCCGCCCGCCGATATGAGAACCTCGCCGGCCCTCAATCTCTCTTCTTCCATCCTTCCTGGGGGACCCGACCTCAAACAGGTAGCGTCTCGCGTACTGTGAACGCTCTTGCCATTCCTTGATTCTTATTGCTGCTTTCGCAGCTCTCGTCTCGGACACCGCGGGATTGACCCTTACTCCTCTCCGCTCTCCCTTTCGCCCGAGAACCCCTACATCTGCGAACTGGCGCGGGGGCTCACCGGCGATGGACCATGGTCGCGCCCCTCCGGCCCCTAATCAGGCTGCCATTCCCGCCATTAATCCGGAACCCCTCCGACCAGGGAAAGGTAAGTCTCTTCATCCCACGGCCAGCATCTTTGAGGTGAATCCCTCGACGTCTCGCCCCCCTAGGCAGCACGAGCCCGTACCAGGTAGGTAGCCTTCTTGGACTTGCCCTGATTTTATACCCTATTTTTGAAGCGAAAGGTCTTCGTTCTCGCAGGTCACCGGAAGGCCTCCCCCATGGGGTCATACGACGGCGGGGAAGGGATGGTCTCGCCACCCCCTTCACCCGGAGAGCTTAAGGATTTTCTGGGCGACCCCACCGATGTTCATACCATAAAGGAGCGAATGAAGGAAGTGCTGGGGAAGCTCATCTTCATGCAGCGGGAATTCGCTGGTCAGCTGGACGGTCAGCGGATGGAGACCGTTCGCGAGCTCAAAGTCCTTCGACGGGATTACGCTCGACTTCTCGCCGAGGTGGAACGCTTGGGTGCTGAGGGTGGGGAGCTTTCTCCCGGGAGGCATGCTGCGCGGCGAGGGACCAGCTGCACCTAGCCAACCAGGAGATTACCGCGATGACCGCGTACTACAACCCGAGGGTGCCTCCGGTCGTTGATACTCGAGGTCGGGGTCGATGGCATTGGCTAGAGCATTAGCCCCCCGACCCTCCCCTCCCTTACTGCTTTTCTCTCGATGCTCTCGGAAAACTTTGCAAGACTATTTGGTTATGTAATAATTTCTTATGTTTTGTGGATGCTAGCTTTACTCTCAATTTCGCCTTTTACTTTCTTGTGTTTCTTTCGTTTCCGCTGTGGGTTACCACCTTGCCTTGCTTTCCGCCCAACTGAGTTAACTTCCAGCCATGCGGTATTCTGGGAAAACATCATTCGCCGAGCCCTCGAGAATGTCTGGGCGAAAGAGGCTGGCTCGGATTCCGAGGCATCGGGGTAGTGCCGTCACCATCGCCTCACCCGCCGCCCGAGGAAATGATTACTTTTTCATGCTTTTCTATAAATAGGCTCTCACCAACTTTATTTATTACGCCTTATCCCGCCTCCATCTTCCTCATCCGCCGACTGCTTTCGCACCTTTTACCTTCGCGCGAGCTCCTACACTCAACCTTTGTGAGATGGGCGGTGAACCGGATGGAAGAGGCAAATGCGCCAGCGCTTTCGCAGACCACGATTTCGACCCCTGCGACCTCACCGAGGAGGCTCTCTTGACCACCATCGCGAACAACATCCCGGGGGATTCACCGCGACCCGTCTGGAACCCGTGAACCGTATCAACTCCTTCTCTCCCGGGACCCTCGCCATCCCGCTAGAGCACTTCGAGGTGGGGTTCCGCCTCCCTATTTGGCCGGAAGTCCGCCAGACGACTCTCCGATACTTCGGAGTTGTTCCCGCCTAGCTCAACCCGAACTCCATTGCCATGCTGGTGGCGTTCGCGTGCTATCTCCGGGAAGAAGGGATCGAGTTCAGCCTCCCCGTCTTCCGCAAACTCTTTACCTTCCGCGCGAAGCACGGAACCTCCTTCTTCTCGGGCCAAAATCCTCTGAAGGTGGCCGGTCTCGCCAACAAGAACCATGACTGGCTTCGCGGTTCGTGTTCGTTAGCGGGAACTTTGGGAATGTTCTCTACGGCCGGTTCATGAGGAGGAGTCGACCTTTCGGCCCCCATCACTGGGCGGTCATGAGTCCACGCTCCACCAGTTTATCCTAGAGCAGGGCATGGACGTCATCCACCTCCGGAGGAATGTGGATTCGCTCCCGCCCATTCCGCCGGGTGAAGGTAGGCTGGGGCAGTCTTCGTACGACTTTACTCTCCTCCCTTTTCGCCTTAATTACCGAGCGCTCTTCTCTGATTACAGGTGTTCGTGACTTCCCGCTGAACCCTCCGCGTCTTGCCGGAGTGGCTCTGGGGCATTCGCTGTCCTCCGCGCGTGCTGCCGCCGATGCCTGTCGAGAGGACTTGGCTCCTTCCAAGACCAGTGGTCATAAGCGAAAGTCGGACTCGGCCGCGCTCCCCTCCTCCTCGAAGAAGGGAAAGTCCCCTCATCGTCGAAGGATAAGGCCACCCCGGCCTCAAAGGGGAAGGAAGCCCCGGCGAGATTCCGGGGGCGAACGTTCCGACGAGGACCTCTGTTCCCCCCGCGGGAACCTCTTCAGGGCCCCTGCCGAGAGATCACCGTATTTTTCCAACGGCGAAAAACTCGTGGATCCAGTGGGGGCTCCCCTTGTTAAGTGGGACCGGAACAACAACCGGGTATCCCTCTCGACCCTTCATCCATCGTGGATCGAGACCGATGTTGCCAGCGGCGAGGCCTTCGCTTTAGCCTACGCCCTATACGGCCGTGACGACGCCGAGGTGTTCGACGCCGAGAACACCCAGGTGCTAGCCCACGAGACAGTGCGGGCTCTCCTTCGATCGCTTGAGCTCGCGCACATGTCCTCTCGTCGGAGCATCAACCTCGCGCGAAGCCTCAGCGAGGTGGACGCGAATCGGGCGAGTGCCTCAGCGGAGGCCCGAGCATTGAGAGAGAAGTTGGATGTCGCCGAGGCCTTACTCGCTAGTCGCCCCATCCGGGAGGTATGATCTCTCCTTGGACTTGCTAACCACTGCACTATCCCATCTTTCTGACTATTCTTCTCTACGCAGGATACCACCAGTGCCGAGATGTTGTGCGTTCGAGTGGCGGGTTTGGACGAGGAGAATCGGGGGCTGAAGGAGGACATCCGCGCCTGCAGGCGGATTCCGCTCAGGCCCTTGGCGAAGGAAACAAAAGGCACTCCTACTCGAATTTCGAGTTCGAGGAACTGATGCAGGGGAGTGCCCAGCTGCTGCGGAGCATACGCTGCGGGCCCTTCTCGACGGCGGGTACCTGAAGGAGGGGGCCAAGACGCTGTTGGCGCACCAGGTCGTGCCGGACATTTTCCTCCCAGTACCTTTCCGGACGGCGAGGACTTTCCCCCGAACGATGAAGTCATCTCCCTGGGCTCGGATGAGAGCGGTAGCCCTTCTCGCAAATGAGGGCAAGAGCTTGCTAAACTTTTTGATGAACAACTATTCTTGTGATAATTTTTTGCGAGAGCTCTTGTTGGCTCGCCCGGTGGATATATTGGGGCCTTTTTTCCCCATTTTGTCTATGTGATAGTTTTTATTGATCATTGTGCAATCGTTTTGCTTCTGTTTCTCGCCAGGCTCGCTAGATGGCATAACGTTGCATAGTCGCATTGGGCACTCGCCGAGTACCGAAGGAAGCATAGACTATCTTGCCCCTGCCATCCATTCGCTTAGATCGGGGGGTTTTTCGTATGAATCAGCACTAGGTGAGGAGACTGGACTTCTCGCTTTGAGTGTTACTTTTTGCTTTTTGCGTTTCATGATTCCGGCCTTGGCGCTCTCGCTAAGAGACTTTTCGCGCTCTCGCTAAGAGGCTTAGGTGCTTCCGCTGACTTTCGTCGGGGTCGTTACCGTGCTCGTGTGTTTGCCAGGTTCGAATGGCCTCCCGCGACCCCTCGAACGGAAGCGTGTTCGCTGCGCAACCGCTGGCCGAATGCTGTCCTTGGTTTGTATCATTCGCCCTCCTGGGGTTTGACTTTGCCTTACTTTAATTTCTCATTTTTAATTTTAAGCCTTTCCCTTCAACCTCACCAGCTAGGTGTGAGCCTGGTCTGTGGTTCGCTCAGGGTTGATCTCTGAAACATAGAACCCGCCACCGAGTGAGTCTTCGGCCCTGCCAGCTAGGTGAGAGCCTGGTCAGCGGGTCTGCTCGGGGCAACCTTTGAAGCATGGAACCTGCCACCGAGTGAGCCTTCGGCCCTGCCATCTAGGTGAGAGCCTGGTCAGCGGGTCTGCTCAGGGCCAACCTTTGAAGCATGGAACCTGCCACCGAGTGAGCCTTCGCCCTGCCAGCTAGGTGAGAGCCTGGTCAGCGGGTCTGCTCGGGGCCAACCCTTGAAGCATGGAACCTGCCACCGAGTGAGCCTTCGGCCCTGCCAGCTAGGTGAGAGCCTGGTCAGCGGGTCTGCTCGGGGCCAACCTTTGAAGCATGGAACCTGCCACCGAGTGAGCCTTCGGCCCTGCCAGCTAGGTGAGAGCCTGGTCAGCGGGTCTGCTCGGGGCCAACCCTTGAAGCATGGGACCTCTGCCACCGAGTGAGCCTTCGGACCTGCCAGCTAAATGAAAGTCTGGACAGCGGGTCTGCTCGGGGCCAACCTTTGAAGCATGGAACCTGCCACCGAGTGAGCCTTCGGCCCTGCCAGCTAGGTGAGACCCTGGTCAGCGGGTCTGCTCGGGGCCAACCCTTGAAGCATGGAACCTGCCACCGAGTGAGCCTTCGGCCCTGCCAGCTAAGTGAGAGCCTGTCAGCGGGTCTGCTCGGGCCACCCTTGAAGCATGGAACCTGCCACCGAGTGAGCCTTCGGACCTGCCATCTAGGTGAGAGCCTGGTCAGCGGGTCTGCTCGGGGCCAACCTTTGATGCATGGAACCTGCCACCGAGTGAGCCTTCGGCCCTGCCAGCTAGGTGAGAGCCTGGTCAGCGGGTCTGCTCGGGGCCAACCCTTGGAGCATGGAACCTGCCACCGAGTGAGCCTTCGGCCCTGCCAGCTAGGTGAGAGCCTGGTCAGCGGGTCTGCTCGGGGCCAACCTTTGAAGCATGGAACCTACCACCGAGTGAGCCTTCAGACCTGCCAGCTAGATGAAAGCCTGGACATCGGGTCTGCTCGGGGCCAACCCTTGAAGCATGGAACCTGCCACCGAGTGAGCCTTCGGCCCTGCCAGCTAGGTGAGAGCCTGGTCAGCGGGTCTGCTCGGGGCCCAACCTTGAAGCATGGAACCTACCACCGAGTGAGCCCTTCGGCCCTGCCAGCTAGGTGAGAGCCTGGTCAGCGGGTCTGCTTG
>JAWHQI010002878.1:0-22207 GCA_033032865.1 Dactylorhiza incarnata | reverse complement strand
CCCCCCCCCCCCCCCCCCCCCCCCCCCCCCCCCCCCCCCCCCCCCCCCCCCCCCCCCCCCCCCCCCCCACCCCCCCCCCCCCCCCCCCCCCCCCCCCCCCCTTCAAAAATCTGTTGCATAAGCAATTGACTTAGGGTCCGTTTGGGACGGTGGTGGCTGCCGTGAACTTAGTGGTTACAAATTATCATTCGTGAACGTCCAACCTCACCTAAAGAACTCCATCCATTTTATGTTCAAAATTAGTTTTTTTCGTGACGGTGACATTTTTATCCAAACTCACCGGAGCAAAGATGCCGAGCCAAAAAGATGACGGTTCGTAATCACCACGTTCACTACCACCACCGTTCCAAACAGACCCTTAATAAGATCAATAACACGAGTTTCAGAAGGTATTCATTTTTTTTTTCAATTCTCATTTAAAGCGTAGTATATGCATAATGCGTATTTATGTCTCGTGTTCATCCTCAGATACCTGCGGTACTCGATATGCTCCATGGGAGGCTTGCTCTTCCTGGGTGGTCTGGCTTTGCTCTCCTGGATGGATCAAGACGGCGGCCAACATAGCTTCGGGTACACTGGAGGTGATAACACTCAAAAAAAATTGCTCACCCGTATTCGTTGATATCGTCTTATAACTCTGTTAAACACATAATCTCCATTCAGGATTCATCTGCCCCTTCGTTCCTTTTCTCCCGGTCTCATGCATTCTCATAAACTCATACTTGCTCATAAATCTAAGGTGAGTTGCTTGAACCCGCAGCTGAGATCATGAATAAATCTTTTTCTGCTCTCCCAACTTTTCAAACCTTCGTTGTTCTCTGCAGTGCCGCCACATGGATGCGAGTTTCAATATGGCTGGTGATTGGGGTGTTTGTGTACCTATTCTACGGTCGGTCGCACAGCTCGTTGACCGACGTGGTCTACGTTCCAATTGCTCGCCTGGAAGAGATCTACAAGTCATCCGAGGACATGGCTTAATAGAACGAAATTGAGAGAATTTTCATCTGCAATCCGCCCGCCTACCAAGCCATCGCACGAAGAACCCGTGCAAAGCTGTACATACAATGCTGAACGCGACATCAATGCTCCTGAAGTTTTTCCCAACTCAAAAACCCTCCCTAAGATTTGAAATTCTAGCGCGCTTGTAATTTAAAAAACACCAGAAGCATCTTTTAGCTGTGATTCCACTTCCACCTGTAAATAAATGGGCCTATTTGCATGCCCCACTTTGAACATTGAAGTAGTGATAGTTTTATGTTATCATATTATTCTACTAGCAAGATCTAAACAATTTCAAATGTGATACCTTATACTAATTAACTATAATGATTCTATCATATTAATTTCTGGACTTGTGTGCAGGGTGGAACTCAGAAAAAAAACTGTTGTCATGGAAATGAAATTGAGACAACCAAAATCACTAAGCTCGACGAGAGGTGGTTTGAAATAATGTTCCACTTTTACAACATCTCCGTAGAAAAATATGATACAAGGGAAGATAAGGCGGCGCTGATTTTTCAGATGCACGCTCGGCAGGCAACTTGTGACCCCGCCCGAACTGGTCCGATCTGCTGCAGGTTAATATTAGATACCCAGCCAGCCAGGCAGCCTGCATAATTTGAGGAATGTAATGAATCAATCAGCATATAGATATTCGACATTGTTAACTAAAAAAAGCGTAAGAGGAATGCGCATTAAGATTTAAAAAAAAAACTAAAGAAATTCAAAATATGATGCGATAATCAATATGCTCCACATTCAATTGCATCCAGACTCATCTCGCTACAAGTTAATGAACGCACGAGAAAATAAAGCATGGGTCAAAAAAGGATATCACAAATGTCCCCAATGCAGCTAATTCGTAACCATTGTCTTTACTATTATAGTTCAAGCGGACGCCAATCAAACACCTCCGTCACAGTTGTGTAAATTTCTCGACATGAGACCGACTAAATAGTGTAGTCAGCTACATGAGCAATCTTATCGGTTTGGTTATAATGCTAATGTGTGGTTTCTATGCAATTTAAAATAAACTTTAACTAGTGGCACATATGTTCGATGCATACAGATCTCATCCTTGTTCTCGCGCGCGCACACACACACACACGAGTGACAGTGCGCACACACACACACACACGAGTGACAGTGAACACACACGAGTGACAGTGCACACACGCACACGTGTGACAGTGCACACACGCACGGGGGGAAGGGGTGGGGGGCACAACCACTCGTATATCATGATAGAAAACAAAATATCAAAATTTCCAACATAACCAAGTTTCTCTTTGAGAACCAAGCTCGAACGGTTGTATCATCGAAGAAAAAAAGTATCAGCGAACACATAGTTCAACTTCTTTAAGGAGTATCAGCGAACCCTAATTCATGTTTCTACCTTGCGTAACTGTATAAAGATAGTACAAAAAAAAACTGTATAAAGGTAGTAATATTCCTATGGGCTTCATTAAACTTTGAATACAAAGAGAAATGTATTATTTGCAATCTCTGTTTGTGCATGCTTTCGCAGATCCTAGCGGGTGTGCTTGATAAAAACAAGTTATTGATACGGAAATAGCTGTGTTGAATCACAGTGTTCATAAAATAGAAGAAGCCGATGGATTCTAATGGCATCGGCGCTGCGGCTACATCTAGGGGTCATCACTCAAACCACGACTAAAGAAATAAAGCATTATACAAGGTTGGTTCCAAATTATTCTGCATGATAAGCATTGTGAAACTACACTGTTGGGATCAAAATGAAGCACAGAGTGATTTCTATATTTGGGAGTTTGCAGAGCCACTTTACCAGTGTATCTATCAGGTGTGCCTAGTTTATAGCACAAGGTCGTCTTCAAGGTAATTGTATTCAAAAGTAAACTCAGTTTTTATCCGTTGGCACCTGCAAATAGAATAATTACATTAAAATAAAGTACAAAAACACACCTCATTTATATCAGCCACTTCACAAAATTTAGAACAAGCGGATAAAAAGGGGAATATGTTCTAAAGTTGTAAACAAAACAAAGAATATGTGCAAAGAATAATCTGGCTGATTTTATCATTTTCCATCCATATTTCTAATGGAAGGGGCATTTTTGTAAACTGGGGAAACTTAGAGAGAGGAGGTAAATGTAATTTTCGAAAGATAGAGGGGTGCAACCTGTAATTATGCAAACTCACAGGGGAGGTCCTGGTAATTAACCCTATATATATATATAGTAGTGGATGCTATTCCCCACAAATTTCTTGGAAACTAAGGCTTCGTTTGGCGTGGCTTATTCGCTCCGGTGAGTTGGGTCAAAAACGCGATTATCATAGATTGTATGTTTGGCAAGACAAAGGTTATGAACCGCTACCAAGAAAATAAACTAGTTTTGAGCATAAAATGCATGAATTTTTTTAGGTGAGGTCGGGCGAACGACCGCCACCACCGCGCCAAACGAAGCCTAAATGTGATCATTTCATTGAAGGTAATTCTCTGTTTCTGAGATGGTTTTCAATTGAATTAATGTGAGCAAGGCTCAAAGCTTCGGACATGGAAGTTGGCGGGACGGGATGGATTTCTAGTCAAATGTCAGGAAGGAGTTCCAAGAAAATAGCCAAGAAGAAAGTTGCAAAGGCCCTGTTTGCGAAGGTATTGCATTTCAGTACGTGTGAGTGGGACGCGGTGAATGGGTATGGGTGAAGGTTTTGTGTTATAGTTTGGAGGTGTTGTTGGCTGTTTGGGGCAACTGGAGATGCTGGCTATTGTTTAGGGTTAGCAGTAGAGTGGAGACTGGTTTGTGCAGAAATCTGGTAGCGGAGCTTAAGAATTTTTTTATCTTCATCTAGTTGGCTGGCGATGCATCCGGTTGATTCAGGCGTTTCTTTTCCGTTATTGTGCCATCGTTATTGTTATTTTGGTACACATTTCTATTTTCGTTCCTGTGTCGTCATTATTGTGTCGCATTTCCATTATGTCGCATCTCTGATATTTTATTGTCTGTCGAATTTTAGTTCAAGTGTGTTGGCTCGACCGACCAAAACGAAATTGAATAAATGTCTGGTAGCGTGGACGGGGATGACATGCAAGCAAGGTAAAAAAATTCTAATTGCATGATTCAATAATTTTAACAAAACAAAAAAATTAAGATCTAAATTAATTCTGAAATTTCAAATACTAAATTATAAATTCGGAATTAATTCATACGAGAGTTTTTCAAAATCTTAAATACCTCTTTGATTTCACATACGCCTTTTTGGTTTCCAAAACCCGTCTCTTTTAATGTTATTAATCCTATTTAACCCCCCAAAACCAAGCCAAAGGCAGCCTAGAGAACGAATCGAACGAGATCCTTACTGTCTTCGCTCGTTCCCCTCCAGCACACGACTTCCCCCTTCGATGGTCCTTACCAGAGCATCGAACGATGCCGGCGAGCCTTCCAGTTGGCCGATTGACGTCCGACGAGCCCCTACCGACCTTCTACCAGTAAGATCGAGCCCTCCTGGCGCCTGCCGTCCATCTCCCTCCACTACTCCCTGCGGCAAACGCCTCGTCGCTCCTCCCAGAGGGTCGGTCGACTATCGACGCCCTTTCTCTACCCTCCTCCGACGACTACAACAGGCCAACCTTTTGTGTTCACGGTCAGTCAATGCTCACCTCCTCTTTCCTTCAGCTAGTATGATGAGGTAGATAATAGCGAAATACAGGTTGAGGGAGAGCAAGTCGATCAGTTACTATGTGTCCTTCAACATAGTTTGCTCACCCCTGGGATTATGGTTGGCAGCGAGTGATTGAGGCATACCATCTTTTGTACCACCCCACGCATTCAGGGGTGATTTTGCTCAATCATCATAGATAACGGAAGTATGGAAAATTTTGTGTCTTATTGGATGGTTGAAAAATTAAAATTAAAAACGCAACCTCTAGGGAATTCCTATAGTCTATCCTTGGTCACTATTGCCATGACGATACCAATCACCCAACAATGCCTCGTGGAATTCTCGATAGAAGGAAATTACCAAGATTTATGTTTGGTGTCATGTTGCTACAATAGAGGTTAGTCATATCCTAGGCATACCATGAGAATATGATCGGCGCGTGATTACGATGGCGCGAGAAGTTCTCACACCTTTGACCCCTAGTACAATAGAGGTTAGTCATATCATAGGCATACCTCAGAAGAACAGTCTTGTGCCCAAACCCCAGAGAGGACCTCAAACCCCTCCCAGAGTAGTCTCACATCCTATTTATGCTATCTCTTTCCTTTCAGCCTCCATTCTTCTTTTTGGATCTCAGTTCCAGGAGGAAATGAAGAGAAGTGAGGTTATTTATATCTTAGCAGGATTGGACTCTCGTCAAGATCTTATTGACATACCTAGTACAATCTCACCTCTTATCATCGCGTTTGTAGAAATTATGTCTGAAGAACTAACCGATAAGCTCCCCCTCCATGCAAGACATTTAACGTTGTATTGATCTTCTGCCTGGTGGTAATCTCCCACACCTCCCGCACTATCGTATGAGTCCCAAGAAGCACGAGGAGTTGCAGCGACAGGTCACTGAGCTCATTCAAAAAGGACTCATTAGAGAGAGCATAAGTCATTGTGTCGTTCCCGCGCTATTATTTCCAAAGAAAGATGGAACTTGGTGAATGTGCTGACAGTCGAGTCAAATCACCATTAAGTATTGATTTATGATCACCTGATTAGACGATATGCTCGACATGCTCAGTGGATCTAAAATCTTTTCTAAAATAAATCTCAAGAGAGACTACTATCAGATCCGGATCCGACCCAGTGGCGAATGGAAAATTGCCTTCAAAACGAAAAAAGTATACATGAATGGCTTGTTATGTCTTTTGGACTCTCTAATGCCCCTAGTACTTTCGTGTGGCCGATGCACCAGGTACTGCGACCGTTGATTGGAGTTTGAGGTTTTCTATTTTGAGTAAATACTAATTTATAATACGGACCCCGACCAACATTTAGGATACTGACGATAGTTTTTGCAAATTTTCAAAGCGAATAAACTCTATGTGAATCTTAAGAAGTGTACTTTCTTGAGTAATAGTTTGATTTTCTTGGGAATATTGTTTGTCGAAGGAATTAAAGTCGACCCTGAAAAGATCCACGCAATTAGATCATGGCCTAGCCCAAAAATGGTTACTGAAGCTCGTTGATTTCACCTCCTTTTATCAACGGTTCATTGGGAACATTAGCACCTTCATCTCACCTGTAACTGATTGTCTTAAAATGGGTCATTTTGTTTGGACTGACAGAGGGAAAGCGTGCTTTCACTCTTATGAAAGAGAAGTTGATTAGTGACCCTGTACAAGCACTCCCCGATTTTGAGAAGATTTTTGAGGTTGAATGTGCCGCTTCGATTATTGGCATAGGGGTCATTCTTAGTCAGGAAGGTCGCCCAGTCGCCTTCTTTAGTGAGAAATTGAAGGACGCAAAAACTAGGTACTCTACTTACGATCTTAAGTTTTATGTCATCGTTCAAGCTCTCCGACACTAGGGGAATTATCTTATCCAACGTGAGTTCATTTTAAACATTAATTATGATGCACTTAGGCATCTTAACTCATAGAAAGAGGTACGTATGCATGCGAAGTGGGTAACTTATCTTCAAGAATTAACATTTCACCTTAAGCACAAACCTGGAGACTCGAATAGGGTAGCGAACACACTTAGCCTAAGAGCACATGTCTTAGCCAACCTGTAGCCTCATATCCTCGACTTATATTCCCAGAAGAAACTCTACTCTTCCGACCCCTACTTTGGTGAAATTTGGGCCGCATGTTAGATTTGGGCCAGGCCGGAGGTGGACTGGTTGGGGCTCGGGTGATGATTATAATGGCTTAAAGAGGTGCATCTAATATTGGGGGGGGGGGGGGGGGGGGGGGGGGGGGGTATGAGCGGTGACTGGCTGAAGTTTGGGGGTTGTTTGGGGTGCTAACAAAGATTTTGAGGGGTGCTGGATCAGGAATTAGGTGAGTTGGGCGGTGACCGGTTCGGGTAAACTGCAGGGGGAAAGACTTCGAGTGAGGGGTGGCTATTGTAACACCCTCTGGGGAGGCCTTCTGAAAGTTAGGGTGGGTAAAATGGATGGTTGGATTGGAAAACAAAGCAATGACAAGGATAGAAGGAACATACAAAGGAGTCGGCACCTTGGGATTTCGTCGGAGTCACCACCACGAGAAATCGCCGAATTCCGGGATGAAAGCCTCCCAAATTTGCAATTAAAACTGAAATAATCACCCATGCCACTTATTTATACTAATTCTACTTAGGTCGCCCATCATGGATGGCTATGCACGACAAGTGTCCAATCTCCTCATATAAAGCACAAAAGAAAATACATAGAAAATATCCAAAAGGCGATCCAGACACAACCGCGGACTCGGATCATCCAGATGACAATCTGATCAATGCCTCATGTGACAAAGACACGCGTGGGCTCCATTGGGGGATGGCCCGCGCTCAAAGTATGATCCCCATCAAAGCCTTTTGTGCAGGTTCACAAAATGAGGAGACGAAGGTTGCAGTGCAAACTCTCGACTGCGAAGAGGAAGATTGATGTGCAGGATCTCGATGGAGGATATGAAGGAAGTTGTGCAAGATCTCAACAAGAGCAGAGGAAAGCTACAAAGAAAACAATCAATGGTAGCGAACAATCGTATCAGAAGAAAGAAGTTTAGGATTTTGACAGAGCAATCAAAGGAACATATTTACCACTTCAACTTAGTTGAGGGAGCAAGAGCATTGCGAAGACAAACATGAAACCGTGCTCGAAAGTCGACTGAGAGGTTGTGTTTACGAACTAGAAGAACTCTACGGCGAAGAAGATGAACTTGGAAGTTGTGATTGTGGAAACTGCATATGTGAACTGGAGGAGCTTTCTGGGTGGGAGAAGCCGAACTAGCATGCAATATCTGTGAATTGGAGGTGTATCACTACAACTGTATCCATCAACTGATGTTGCCATCATCATCTGCATCTCCTTTCTCCAACATATATTCAAACATGATTATCTGCATGCAGATAATTGCGCATGTAATTTTAAAATATCTGCATGTAGATAATAACTCAACATGTATTTATTAGTTCTTCATTATTTCTATTTTCTATGCATAGAGATCCATGGCTTGTATTTGAGCTGTGAATAAGACATGAATAATATAAACAAATTGATGCATGTTGCTTTGATCTCTGGTGTAAGAGAAAACTAGTGGATCCCGTGTGTTCCAAAGAAATTTTTTCTGGATTTCCCCAAAAAATATTTTTCTTAATATCAAGCTCCTCATTAGTTGGTGTTGAGTCAGAAAAAGAAAAACAGCTGGAAGGTATTACCTAATAAATTTTATAGGTGAGAGACAAATATTTAAGTTCATTAATGTGAGTTAATAGCCAAAGTTATTATGTCCAATATAATGCACAAAATTTAACTGAATGAAAGTTCTAATGAAGTTCCCTCCCAGGTTATGTAATCTGAGTACAAAACTAAATATTGGGTGTTGGAGTTTCGCATACCATCCTTGTTGATTATCATCTGTAATATGGAAGTCAAAATACACATATGTTCCTTTCTCAAATTCATCAGTTGTAACCTTAGGCTCTTCATGTCGCTGAAACCATGTATTATACTTCCTGTGGTACCTCCATGACTGCCGCTTCAATTCTCTCGCTGCCAGGTATTGTTGGTAGGTGTTCTGCAATTATTATTTTAATTATTAAGTACAGCCAATTAATTTACAATAGATTTGAAGAATAATAAATAAATAAATAAATAAAATACCTGCTGATAGTAAAACGCAAAGAACAATGTATCAGTACCAAATTGATCCATGCCCAACCTCTCCCAAAAAGCTGGATTTTCAATAATTTCAGCTCGAGTTTGAGGATAGCTAGGAGGAGTCGCAGCAGGATGCCTCTGAATTAATTGAAGAAAATCATTATATTAATTTATAATATCAAAGTTATTATAGAAGAAATAATGAACTATTTATATGATGTAAAAAAATTTTACTGGCAAATAATTCTTGACTCGTTGAGAATCTTTGGGCTGAGGAAGCTTGAAAAAAGCTGCTTCAAGCATCTGTAAATTGTAATTTTGGTCATGCAGCCCACCAGGATTCGCAGCTAAAGCTGTAAGGTTATCACCAATGGCGCCAAGTTCTGAAACACTTCTTCTACCAATGACACCTAGACTGGCTGAAGAATGACTCGATTGCAATGGTTGCCCTGGAGACAGATCTGCAGATCTGGGTAATTGACCTTCAACTATAGATGTAGAACTTGACACCTAGTACATGAAAACAAATTTACTACATCAAATGGAAATGTATCTCATCTGTTACTTAGATTAAGGAAAATCTCTGCAGAAGAGTCACCCCAAGGATTAAGCAATGCAACTGTCATAAATGAAGGTGTGGTTTCCAATGTTATTTACAGTTATAAACCTCTGCTTTCAGGTAAATAAATAAACATCTACCTCCAGGGCATGTAAAACTGAACAACAATAAAAATCAAAAGAAACGTATTTTGTAAATCACTAATACCATGAAAAATCATTTCATAAACAAGTCCCATGGAAGACGATCCATTAATTTCTGATGTCTTATATAGCTCGAAGAGCTGCCCGAGTAGCATTGCATAATGATGAGAGAAAAAGGAAAAAACCGTAGGGGTACCAAGGATGTAGGGTTTATTTTCTCTTAATCACAAAAGATGGAATCAAGATGAAACTTAGATAGAATCAAGATGAGCTTTGTGCGATTGATAAGATCTCATTTAGGGCACAAGTAATTAGCTCTCATATCTCTTTTTAAGCAAGAGAAACTCCTAGAAGACGGAGCAACTTTTCCATTATATACTATATGACAAATTACAAAGGACGGAATCAGCGACGGAGGCAGACGCAGACTCAGTCATAAGCGATGAATTCTCAATCAATGCAGTGAAGGTCGACGCGAGTCTGTGTGGTTTGGATTCGATAAGCTCTGTTCGGAGGCGAGTTAAGAGTGCATCTCGGTCAGTGAATTGTTGGTCGAGGTCGTAGTCGGTTAGTTATTGGTCGAACTTACATTCAGTAGTGGTTCCATAGAAATAGTTGAGAATGGAGGGCGGGTCGAAACCATAGTTGAGAATGAAGGAAACAAGATTTGTTGAAGAATAAATATTGCTCTAGGAAACGGTTAACGACTTCATATTGATGAGATGCTTTGTAATTTGAATAGTGAATACCACAAGGGGCTAAATACAATAGGATTGATGATGATGTTGCATGGTGGGTAGTGTAGATAATAATGACTGCAATAAAATGCAGGGATAGAGAAGTGACTACCAATTGACTAATGTCATTGTGAAGTCTTACCCCCCCCCCCCCCCCAAAAGCTTGACAGATGAAAGCCAATGCGTGGAGAAAGGCGGAGGAAGGCAACGTGGCAGCCGAGGGGGTGGAGTGTAATTAGTTGAAGACATGGATACATAAGGATGGGTGAACGAGAGGAAGAGCTAGTTGTAATTGTCAATAAAGTAGTTGGCGACTCGATAATGACGGTAGTCGGCTCAAAGAGTAAGGATGTTAACGAGTTGTCGGCAAGTATGATCGGTACAACTTATGGTGTAAAGTTGATCGGGTAATTTAAAGTGGGGCGAGGATAGGTTGGAGAGATGTTAAAATTCAACAGTAAGTGGGCAAAAGAGGGAGTTGGCAACCCAGTTTTCTTTGTCGGGTTTGTATATGATGTTGCAAGTGCATCTGAGAAGCTCATATGGCAAAACAATTGTTTGGAAGTTTAGATAGGTTATTGTAGTAGTTGATAAATGTTTAGTCGGCGCTACAAATGATAAATTATTGGTCGAGTAGGTAATGACGATATTTGCGGACTACTTTTCTGATGATGTATATCTGGTGAGCATAGATAGAATGTGAGTGGCTAGTTCAGGGCATGCAGGGAGAGAACTGTTCACACCAATTCGAATGACGACAAAATCAAATGTGAAAGGGGAGTTTAAACTTGAATCTAAGGACTGGTGTCTAATGAGTTGTTTTCAGCGCAGATAGGCTAGCTCGAGGAAAGTGGGTAAAGCAATGTCTTTGTGGAGTAGATCATTGAATGTGTTGCAATGATGTCTGGATTTATACAAAGCTAGTCGGGGAGTCCATGAAACATGTAATGTGCGCAAGGGCCAATCACTGGGGAGGAGATTTTTGGAGGAATCAACCTGGACACTTGGGGGGGGGGGGGGGGGGGGGGGGGGGAGGTGTAAAATGATGTGATCATGATATTTGAGTCATTGTTAGGCAAAACGGTACTTAGATGATTTAACGTAGATGTGTATATGGAGTAATAGATGGACTTGGGAAAAGTGTTTCATATGGCCAGACCCTGTTGAATTGTAGATGAGTATGTCGTCAAAGAAGACAAGGATAAATTGTTGGAGAAATAATGGGCATGTAGTTTTCATTGTCCCTTGATATGTGGAAAATGTGTTAGCCAGACTGGAGCCTAGAGGAGATGATGAAGATTTTTTAGTGGCCATGATGGGTGTGGAGGGCGTTGCTTTTGAAAAATTTGGGTGGATACAGATTTGGACAAAGCCAGTGTAGGTCAAGTTTGGAAGAGGGTGAGTAGAGGATTTTGAAGAATAACTCGTCGTTTCTAGGGATGTGGAAGCAATGTTTGATGGTGATGGCATTAAGAGCGCCACGATCGAAGTGGATTGAGATCCATTCTTCTTGTGAATCAATAAGACAATGAGGAGACGTATATGGTGATGGGGTGGATAATGTATCGCGAGCATGGTGGCAACTTATGTTCAACTCTATTTTTGAAGTGTGGAGCAATGGGTGCGAGAATTAATTAAGTTGGATTGCTTGTAGGTGAATGTGGTGGTCATAAGAGTGAGTATATGGGAGGCCATGGAATGGGTGAATAGTGAGCGAAACACTTGAAGAGTCGATGTTGCTTCATGATGCAAAGTTGTCCAAAAGGTACAAATGATGTCGGGTTGGCAAAAAAGATGAAGACGAAGGTTACTAAACAGTTTATCAAGTTGTGGGTGAGTACAGTGAGTTGTAAAAGGTGGTCACTGTGGTGGCACCTTGAAGAATAATGTCGTGGTCATGGTAGCCACTGCATAACAAGGACTAAGTCAAGGCCATGGAAGGAAAAGACATAGTAGTCCTAATAGAATTTGTGGCCGAAGAGAGGTATGAGGACATAGGTGAAGATGTCATCAAAGATAAGTTGTGCGCCGCTTCTCAACATATCAGAGAATGTATCGCATTGATTGGGAGGCAAAAGTGTTTGGTGATGAAGGCTTGGCTGAGTTTTGTGGGTGATGCCTCCATCTATCAACAACACTCAAGCCTTTATCCCACCATAGTGGGGTCGGCTATATGGATCCTTTGCGCCATTGCGCCCTATCTTTAATCATAGCCTCACTAATGCCTAAGTACATCATATCTTTCCTTATAGTTTCATTCCAAGTCTTTTTGGTCTACCCCTCCCCCGTTTAACATGTCTAGTGACTAAACTTTCACAACACCTAACAAGTGCCTCTAATGGTATGGTTGATGAAGGCCATTGAAGTCATTTATGCGGACAGAGCAAGGTGAAGGAGGAGTGGCAGGTGAAAGTGAGTGAGAATTTTTGCTTGTGAAGGGGGTGGAGGTATGGTTTCAAAGGCAGGTTCCAAAGGGAAGTTGGTATTAGAATCAGAAGACGTGTCAACACCCTCAAGATCGGAAGCGATTAACAGGAGGAATTAAAGTATTTTACGTGGGTTGTTGCAGTTGAATTACTCATCACAGTTGAAGCAAAGAACCTATTCGCAACAATATTGCAATTATGTGAAGGTACTGCGAGGAATCACTATGGTGTATGGGGTGGGGGTTGGGTTAGCCAAGGTATGTTGGGCGGGTAAGGTTTTTCACTTCTTAGTAGGGGTCGGCGTTGTCACCAATGGTTTGGGCGAGCATTGACAAAGTAGTTATGGAAAGATGGGGAAAGGAACACAACATAGCTTAAAATTTTGTTGTCTTGCAGTTTAGCTAGGCCCATGGCATGAGATAAAAATGTTGGTTTATTCAAAACATAGGCACACAAAAAAAATAGCTAAGCAAAAAAAGTTCTTCGAGAGGTCAATTGTTTGATTGGATAGCGAATCAAACATGCCTTGACAGACAACACCATTAAAGATTGCATTAATTTGAGAAAGCACATCTTAATAATCAAACGAATGGGGAACAACGAAAAATGTATCAAGGGAAATGGTGAAAATATCTCTAGAAGGAAATTATTTGTTGAGGTGCATCCATTAGAACCAAGGGGTCGTCCTTGTGCAAAGAGGTGATGGGGGAGATTAGCTCTTTGAGAATGTGGTGGTAGGATAACTGATTGACTTTCAAAATCCAATCGAAGGATTTAGACCCATCATAACATGAGACGTAGAGGCAGATGGGCGGGTTGGAGCTTTGGGTTGTTTGGATTGGTATGGTGGTGGTGGAGTTAAGTTAGGTGGAGATATTGAAGGTGGGTTGGTGTTATTATTGGAGGATGCAATGGGTTGGAATTGGCAAGGTGTTTTGTCGGGTGGTGAAACTTGTCGAGGTTAGCCTCAATGGAAAGCAAGATGTTGATGACATAGGAGAAAGAGATGGTTAAGTTTCTTGGTGACGGTGATGTGGTTGAGCTTCTTAGTAATGATGGAGATGTTGGAGGAGCTTGCGATGGTGGTATCATTGAGATGCACGATGGCATCCTCAATTTTTGAGGCTCGTATCATTTGTCATTGTTGGTGGGAGACGGATGGTGGGTCAAATAAATTGATAGGATCTCTGTCCAAGCAAGAGGTTAGTTCTGAAATCTCTTTTAGAGTAAAAAAGAACTCAGAAAAGAAGGATGCGGGAATTAGAAGAAAAAAAATAGTAGGTTTGTTTGTTGTATTTATGGATGAAGCAAATTTTCTTATATATAGTATGAAGCTGATAAGAAGATTAACAAATGGCAAGTCAGTAATGAGTTGGTTTTAGTAGGCAGCGAGTAGACACTGAAGGTGCATGGATCAGCAGACAGCTGGCAGAAAAGTGATTGTACAAGCAGTTGTGCAGGAGGATATTCAGGTTGAATACCATTAATTCATACAAAAAATAATAAATAAAGAGAAATGAAGCTGCAACAGGAAGATAAAATGTTCTCCACACTCCCACCTCACCTAAGGGAATCATTCAGGAGCAGCACACCACTGATTGACGTTTTCTTCACTCATCGCAAGGCCAGAATTCTTGACAACTTCTGTAAATTACTGTTTAAGCCAAAAATGGAAAACTTATCGAGAGCCTAAACTATGAGCTGTTACAGCTGATTATTCCAGGTATATCCATTTGAGTTGCATTTATCCGATAAACAATCTATTTCCCATAGCAGACAAAAAGGTCCAAAAAACATGTAACTCATTGAACTTGATCATTTTACATTGATAATAGTAAGAGAGAAGCCACAGAATATTTCTGCAAGTTCAGTACAAAACTGGGATACATTGCCTAAGGGCACAAGAACCTCTGATACACATTCATGATTTGGACTAGAGGTGATAATATTAGCACCTAATTCAGGAAAAAGGAATTTATACCTGAACAAAAGTAATTTTTATCATTTTAGTAAATCAAAGTTTCAACATTAAATGGTGCAAAAGATTTCATGAAGCCATACATGCTAGAAAGAAAATGTTATACACATTTTACCTTTTGAAATGCCATGCATTCAGATTCCAAGTACAAGAAAAATAAGGTTTCTATAAAACATCAAACTACTAGGACTGCACAAGGTGCATGATATTATTGCCATATTCTTCATAGTCAAATGCTATCATGAACAAAGTGAGAGCTTACACACTTTCCTTGTAATTACAACACATTGATATTTTATCTATGCTATTAGAATCCTCGAATACAGCCTAAAAGAGCTAACCTCACAAATATGAGTGAATATTTTGAGCAAAAACATTTTATAATACAAAAAAAATCTTAATTGATTTCGGAAAGCCTAGTTCAAAATCATTCCATGGAAACTCAAAACAAATTTATAGAATATTTTAAAGATTAATTCCCTTGTAGTAATTTTTCCATGCCTCCATTACAGGTCAAGATTTGTGACGTTGATTTCATATTAGTCAACAAGGAACCCTCAATTGGAGAAAAAACATGACCCTCATATTCTAGTGGTTTTCCTAGAACTGAAGAACATATGTTCAAATATTATTCCAAGTCTTTTGCCTTTCACCTTCAACCTGAGGCAAAATAAGCTCATAAAGTTCCAAATTTCATGAACTTATAATGCAAAAAACTAAGATCCTAGTGACAGCTGGTTCAATACAACTTTGAACCAAAAAATATCAGATATCCTAACATTTAAAAGAACATGTTCATAATTTTTAACTACCTGTAAAAGGAATTAAAATCACGAAAACCAATCTGCAAAGTGAATATATAATTGCCAAATTAGTATCTCTACCACATATGTTGACTTCAATTCATCATCATTGATGCCCTTATCAAGACCAGTACTCGGAGTAGGTTCAACATTCAAATCATCCAAGGGAGTCTGCTGATGCATCTCATCTACGTTAAAATTGCCCAAATCTACAGTACAATATAAAAAAATAGATTAAATGATAATCAATGAAGCAATCAAGATTCATAGAGAAAGAGAAAAAAAATGCTAACCAGTTTCTTTTGCTCCACTTGACATAAATGTATGATTCTGGGACTGTTTATGCATGGGAACCTGTAACTGTTGTTGAACCGAAGTAACAGAAGGTGAACCTGGTGCCTGAATATTATGCCCTAATCCTCCTGCCTGGAATTAAATTGTGCACAATGTAATAATTACAAATCAATCAAGAGAAAAAAACAATAATTCTGTGCATATGACATAAGCTGATGAAGAAAACTACATTAAGAAACAGGTGACGAGCACGGTAACTCCTTGTGCATAGTATGCAAAATAATCTTTCTATCACTCACATTGCAACAAAACATCGTCGCCATTAAACATTATCTACATAGAATTCCATGCACAGGCACTAGTTTAATATTACATAAAATATATTATTAAATTAATTTGACATAATATATTTAAATTATAGTTTAATATTTTAAATATATATATAAATTAATTATAAATTTTATTTGATAAAATTTTTTATTAGTATTTAATTTTAGTATTATTATATTACTCATGATTTATTATTAGTATTTATTAGTATTATTATATTACTCATGATTTGACATAATATATTTATTAGTATTATATTTTTTTCCTTAAATTTGTTTTTCAATCATATACAGACATACTCATGATTAATATCTTAAGTTAAAAGATGTATTATATAATTAATAATTGTAAATAAAATGTGTTCATCAGAAAAATAGCAGGACTAAAAGTGGAAAAGAAAAAACAAACAAACTAAATTGATTGATTTCCTTTATATGTTAAAGAATATAAAAATATGAAATAGTACAGCAATTAGATACTTCGAATGGACCTGCTGTAAAAGAGCATTATGTTGTTGCATAGGGAATTGTTTTGCACTAGAAACAGCTAAAGGAGGGACACTAAGAAGAGCATTATGGCCTTGTTGCTGTACTTGTTGGAGACGTTGCAGATACTTTTCCCTCTGGTCCGGAGCAATCTCGGGTCGACCACGCAACTGCCCCTAGAAAATTGTTGCAAGTGAATTCTTCAGTCAGCACAACTTCATTTTATTATTTGGATTGTCTAAGAACACAAGAAAGAAAGGCATGAAGCAGCTTGTGCAGTAGAAATAAATACAAAACAAGTTGGAAACACCTTGCAGCAAATAATTCATCTAAAAACCTAACGTAAAGACTACGGCTCTGGCTGAGCGAGGTGTCATTCAGGCTCCAGTGGCACAAATGGAGATCAGTTTCGAACAGAGAGAGGGAAATGGAGCTCTCAACTGCTGGTTCAACACAACGCTAAATCTTTGGAGGCAAATGGAGCACCGTTGTCGCACCGGAGCCTGGACGGATTTTCAAACATCTAAATCTCTAGTGGCAAATGGAGTTGGTCGCACTAGAGCAAAAATGGCCTCCCGGATGGGGCCTAAGAAACTTAGGGAATAATAGTATTGCGTATTAAAAATGGAACTACTGGTAAGTAATATTTGCTTTCATGAAAATGAGAAATTATATGTCCAAATTTATTTAACTAACAATATTCATGATCATTACATGGAGACATCAATATTAGGCGGCATAAAAACATATCAAAAACAAGAATCTTAGACTTAGAGTAAAAATTCCATATTCAGGAAGCCACAAAGGTGTCATCATGACAAATGGCAATAACTATGTCGGGGTACGAATCTACTATCCTTTGAGACTTAATATTTTAAGGAAATTTTTGGCATAGTCTCAAAAGTAAGGCACAACTCACTTCTCTGTATGCTGAGGCACACCTCACACTACATCATATGCATCAAACAAAATCAGTAATATGAAATTACACAACAACAACAAAAGCAATAAACAAAAGACTCAACTTTTATTTGTTTCAAAAAGAGCGGTGACAAATTAAATGCAGACAATAGATTCCTAATAAAAATAAAAGCATACTGTTTCATTTTGGTTCTGAAAGGAAGTTGCACTTTGGGGTCTCCACGGGACTCCACCAACAGCAGACGGTGAAAATACACGTACGCCAACAGCAGAACTTTCAGCTAAATTGCTGGAATCAATTGAAAGAGTTCCCTCATTGCCTTGTGAAACCTGTTGTAGAAGCATTCTATTACTTAAAGGAGACACCAATGGTTGAGAAGCAGCAGCACTAGGAATTCTCTCATCAACACTTAAAATAGTTCTTTTGCTCATGTCTGGTGCTACAGGCACTGAAGTGAGAGGCCCGGGGCTAGAAATGCCGGCTGAATTTAAACTTAACGGAGCACTAAAGGATACTTGGTTGGTGGAATTCTGTTGACTCCTCTTCCTAGCCCTTTCTCGGGGATAGCAGGAGATCTCCTTCCAGGGAAGTTGATGATATCATCTTCCTTAACTGAACTAGATGAGCTTAAAAGTGGAGCAGAAGTAATAGCAGATGAAGTGTCAGTTTCATCACGAACAGAACCAGGGAGTATTGAAGCTGCAGTTGGCCCAATAACTGATGGCCGCACCAAAGGATAAGAAGCAACAGAATTAGACCCAGATGATACCGCGAAAGGTACAGAAGATTGAGCTACTGTTGCAGAAGAACTTATAGCTCCGACTTTTGATGGTGGGACTCTAGAAGCAATGTCAAAACTACTGTCCTGAGAAGCTGTTTCTTCATTTTGGTCTTGACCAGTCAGTTGCAAAGAAGTCTGTCAAACAATTAGCAGCGAGAATATGATAGGCAAGTTAGAAGATTAAATACAAGATCTAACATATCAGAATACAAGAAAAAGAAAAAGTAGCATCAGCTATTTTAACTCAAGTAATTGAACTAAATCAAAATATCATATAATTTTTAGGGAAATATGAGGATCACAAACACATTACTATTGGACATTGGTAGTTGAGGAGACTACAATCTTTAATCCTTATCTAGCAGCAGGTTTGAGTGTGGCCTAACAATAGGAAAATCATTATATTCTTCCTAATGAAGAAGTCATGACTCTAGAATTAATCATTTCATTTTCATTACCAAGCAATAACTTGGAGTTAACCCTTGCTATGGAAAAAAATATGCATAAACAATAGCTAACAGCTCACAAGCCATCATCGCATAAGAGAAGAACTCTCTTCACAGCAGTAAACTAGTAAGGTTACTTTCTCCCGTGTACTACTGTATTTTCCACTAAAATGACTGCTTATCAATTCGTTCAAGTGTTAAATTAATGTACTTTTTTGTCCATGTTCGGATATTTCTTATCTAACTTTATTATCAAGCTCATGTTCTAACAAAGGTTTAACTAACAAAAAATATATGTGGTCTACTTATAGCCCAGTTATCTAGCATATAAAAGAACTGAATAAGCCCATGTAAATACCCTCTTTCTCATGTATAATTTAGTCTCACATCTTGGTTTGGAGTTGAATTTTCACTCCATCCTATATATATGTACAAATTTCTTGTATTTGAATATGTGAAGTAATAAAAATTTATTCAGCTCCGTATTCCATTTTTCTACACGGTATCGGAGTCACTCGATTCCTAATGTCAAAATTCTCGCCGATTGCGTTCTTTCTTGGCTGCGGTTCTTTTTCCTTTCTCAGGTACTCGCGGCCGCCCCCTTGGAGCTTGCCAAATTCTTCTCCATCGCCTGGTGTTGGACTGAGACCCCATGCCCCACCTTTTATAATCCCTCAAACCTCTACAGCTCTCGTTGCCTGATCACCGGGACTCGCCAACGCAATGTCATGCATTGAACTCGCTACCTCCACGTATGCACATAGTGCAACCCGAACTCAGCGCTTCTCCAACGCTTCAGCACTCGCGGGAGCATGAGTTTGCCCTCGCCTGCGGTTTTTCACCTGCATCAATCGGACTCGCAAACGCCAGTGCATAGAACTCGACGCTCCCTCTTTCCAGCGCTTACCGGCTGGAGCTCGTCCACTCTCCTTCAAGCTCCTGATACTAGCTTCCAGCACTTGACGTCGTGCACTCTCCCGCGGTTGGAGCTCACAGCCTCTTCTTACAGCACTCCCTACGGTTGGAGCTCGCAGCCACTTCTTCCAGCGCCCCCCGGTTGGAGCTCGCAGCCACTTCTTCCAGTGCCCCTGCGGCTGGAGCTCACAGCTTCCTCTTCCAATGCTCCCATGCGGTTGGAGCTCGTAACCTCTTCTTCTAGTGCCCATCGGGTCCCCTGCAACCTCTTCTAGCTATCTCTGTGAACTCGCCAAATCTTGGACTTGCACGTGCCCAGATCACGCCAACGCCTTCCTCCCATAGCTTACTTATATCATGGGGACGACGCGGCCTCCACCTCGTCAACCACTCCGTCAATGCTCGCCATCCCATCTATAAAGTTCGCGACGAACTCCCACTATCTCCCTTACTGGGAAGAAAAAAAATTGTCGAGTGGGTTCACTCTGTGGGACGTGTCCTCCAAACCAAGGGTCTTTTCCACCATTTGACTAGCGACCCACCTGTTGAGTCTATTGAGCACTGGCTCCTGGATGATGGGCGAGTCCAGTCCTGGATTTTAAATTCCATTGAAAATGAGCCATATCGCGCACCCCGAGACTGCAAAGGCTAGGTGGCATGAATTGAAGTCCTTATACTCTATGAAGGACGGTCTTCAACATTTGTTCTATCTATTTAGAGATCTCAGGTCGTCGAACCTGGTTCGGATGGTCTTGACTACCACCTCATCTTCACAATGTTTGTGCGAACATCTTATCGTTGAGGCTTGGATTCAACACCAGCTTCCAAAGATAGATTTCGCTACCCAGAAGGAGGTTGTCGGCATAGCATTAATGATGACTTGACTACCACCTCATCTTCACAATGTTTGCGCAAACATCTTATCATCCCACAGTATTCCCTCTCTCTTGTTGGAATCTTCTGTGATCTAGAAGTAATCAAGGATTTAGTCTTGCTGTCAATGTAATATGAGTTTATGAGATCGCACATACGGAAAATAGATAAATGATCGTGTTGATTTTTACTTATATTGGATAAGAGTGAAGAACCAAGCCTAAATGTATGTCAAATTGGATTCGAAATGGGGATGTTAAACGACTACTTGACGTATATTGACTTGTGAAGTCGACTTACATCGACTTGGTGTGCGTTTAACAACAATACAGACTTTTCTGGATAGTACTCGACGTACGTCGATTTATGAAGTCGACATACGACGCAGTTTCTGTACTATGAGATAGTACTCGACGCACGCGACTTGTGAAGTTGACGTACGTCGACTAGAAGAAACAAGAACTCAACGCACATGACTTATGAAGTCGGCGTACATTGAGTAGAAACCTGAACTCGCGCACGTGACTTATGAAGTCGACGTACGTTGACTAGTAGAAACACTCCCTCTCGACGCACAAACAGACGGTTATGAAACTGCCATATATAGTGTGTTTTAGGGTTTTTCAGTTACGGTCCTTTTAAGTACGACTGCTTAAGAACTTAAAGACGCGTCCTCTCCTGAAAACGAAACTAGTATTTCGTGGAGACGAAGGAGGACGATCATCTTCCAACCTGAGTTCGTTGGACGAACAGTGAGGTGTTTCTGGCGTTCGTGTGGATACTCATAGAGACGTAGATCTAGTTCTACGTTGTGGTTCTCCCACGACAATTATCCTTCTTGAAATTTGATTCTGACGCAGGTATGAATCACATTCTTGATATATTGGTTTTTGCATGATCATAAAATAGAAATGGATTTCTTGCAAATTCCGATGCGCATGTGATGCCTGAGAAACCCAACATCTCTCATATGCGTGTTCCATGATTTTAAAGGTGACTCCGCCCACCGATGTCTTGTTGACTCCCTCGTTTGCCCTTCTCCAACACTCTATTGACGCTCGTCCTCCGCCTACTGGGTATCGAGGAGGTCTCTATGGGTCTCGGGCGGTGGACGTGATGGTCTCAATCATTCCAAGGAGCAAAATACTCGCCAACGTACTCATTGTGGTCGGGCAAATCATATGAGGCCACCTGTTACAAGAAACATAGATTCCCGACGCAGTCTTCCAACTCTCAGCACCACGCTTCTCCTGCAGTGGATGTTCCTACCGCATCCCGCTTTGGCATTGACACCTTACGAGAGAAACTCCAGCATCTCTAGGGGATGGTTACTCGAACTTTCGGCTTTGTCCCCTCTATCGCCAACAAAGGTACATCATGTTCTTCCCATAGTCCCTCTTGGATAATGGACTCTGGAGCCACGAATCACATTACTCCGCAAAAACAACCTTCTTAATACATGGGCTTAGATTGTCCTAAGTTTATCACGGTGGCTAATGGTGAAACCACCCCGGTCTGTGAATCTATAGATGTGTCTCTCACGTCGTGCCTCTCCCACCGCTATGTACCTCATGTTCATGGCTCTCAAATTAATCTCCATTCTGTCAGCGTCTTACTCATGATCATGACTACTCCATCACTTATTCTACTTCTTCCATTGTGGTGCAAGATTGACAGACGCGGAATATCATTGGTAGAGGACGATTGTCAAATGGGCTCTACACTCTGAACCTTCC
>JAWHQI010002877.1:0-22215 GCA_033032865.1 Dactylorhiza incarnata | reverse complement strand
GTATTTTCTTAATTATGCCGTCTCCATTCCGATGAGTGTCTAATTTCCTTTAGCGCACGATGTCGAAGAGCATTGGGACACAAAATAGTTTTTCTAAAATAAAACATCTCTTTCTAAATAATTAACGCTTAAGGTTTACCGAGAATAACGTTGAGTGGAGCCACATAATCGATGTATGGTTTTCATTTCCGTCTCCGTACACTAGTTAGACGAGAGGCTCGTGCGTACGGACTGATCACTCACGGGTAAAGAGAAGTGCGCCTCTACCCCTCGAGAGAGGATGAGGTAAGTCTCCCGATTCGAAGTAAAAAGCCAATAGCGGGGTTCACAACATAAAGCGAGTATTAAGAAGATTCGATGGTCGAAAATTCATAATCTCAGGTGGCGTACCCTCGAGAGAGGAGCGTTCATAATTATGGAACCTCTATGACCAAGCCATTTTAATGTTTAAAAAAAAGTCATCTCTTTTACTTCTAAAAAAAGACTATTTTAGTCTCAAGGTAATTCGACATCGGGTGCTATTATTATCATCGTTTAGAACTCTAGTTATACGCTTATTATCGTTCGCTTTAAAAACCCACATAAAACTTATTCGATAAATAATAGTTCGTTCCTCCAAGTAACATAATCAACACGATCCGCGGAAATATACGACCTCGATATTTCTAAAATAAAATATCCTGTATTACTCACGATAAAGTATACTTGCCTTTATTATATGATTAATTTGATTAAAATTTAAACAAACACTTTTCAAATTCGAAACTTGCAAAACTCTCCTTTGCTATTTTAAAAATCAATAGAATTCGGCGTTGTAGTCGGGGTGTAATCGTCAATATTTCGAAAGCAGAAAGAGATCGTTACTTCTATCTTTCGATAGGATAACGATTAATTCTCAAAGTAGGAGTACTTGCGAGACTCTTCGAAAACACCTGCCTAACTCTAATCTCGTCAAATAAAGGTTAACCAAAACAAAGAAAAAGAAGCAATCCGAAGAAATCATCAACACCCTAGGTTGAGTGTGACATCCTAAGACGTCTAATGACTAGATTACCTCACTATACAATGGGTAATTCAATCCTAAGAGATAAAATAACTTTTAGGTAATTTGTTAAGTTAAATCAAAGAGTTTTTTCCCAACAATCTCCCCATATTTATCTTAACAAATTTACAAATTGATTAAAGTGCTTTTACACATTTCTTTTATATAATCAAGAAAACATTCAAGACAATATACATAAGAAAATAACAGACTGAAAAACACAGACCATATCATTCAATTGAAAAGGAATATATAAGTCTCCATAGCTGTTTTTCAGGAAGAATAGCTTGTTACAAAATACCCGAGCTTCATTACTCCTTCTCAGGAGTTCTTCTTTTCCTGCAAAACACTTTTGTGACAACTTTCCTTGGGGCAATCTGCAAAGGCTCATCATCATCCTCAGTAGTAATGTCTTTAGGAAGCTCCCTCTGAGATTGTGCACTTATTCCAGCTTCCTGGGCAGCTTCCTGAGCTATCTGAGCTACTTCATCCATTAGATCTTCATTCTGAGGCTCACTCTGAACTGCTGCTATGCTTACAGCTGCCATTTATAATCCAAGTCCCTTTGAACATCTGGGGCAGGCTCCCCCTGATTTGCTGGAAGCTCCCCCTGATTTGGAGGCTCCTCGTGGTTCTGTGCACCTTGGAAGGTGATCACTTTGTCAGGAGCATGAGCATCACCTATACCCTGTCACTCAAATCTAGAATAGGTCTTTCTTCCTCCAATAAGTTCTCCCACTTCTTAACCTTGCTGGCTAGAGAGGTTAAGAATTCCTTTGTAACCATGGAGGAAGATATTAAATCCTTTAGGCTCTGGAGAGTTTCTTTAAAAGTTAATAGCTCAGCCTCCATTTGTGAATATTTTCTGTCAAAGCTTCTTGCCTGAGAAGCCACCTGGTCTGCAAAGGTGTATGAAGCAAGAGGCACAACTTTGGAGATGACCTGCTCAAGGTCAACTGGGGGAATATGAGATGTAGAAGGGGGATGTGATGGAGAAACATCTTCTTGGATAGGGGAGAGAGGATGAAAAATATCAGAAGAGAAATGAGTTGATGGTGGAGGAGGTGGAGCAAGATGATGAAAGTGACAATTGAGTTCTTATTTATCTGTTAAAACTCTTGTTTAAGTTTGCTTTCAAAATAAGTGATATATATAAATATATATAGATTGAGTTTGCTGAGTAATAAACACAAATAGTAGAAGTGCATAGAAATAAACACAGCCACAGGAAATAAAACAAACAAATAGATGCAATCCAGATGACACAGAGAAATATAGTAGTTCCCCAAAACCCGAGTACATCTACTCTTCAACCCAATGGTAGGAATCCACTAGGAGAGTTGATCAGGTGCCCTCACACCAAGGTGTTTTTGATCAGGTGTCCACACACCAATGGAGGTCGGATCAGGTGCCCAATTTCACCTATAAGCTTTGATCAGGTGCTTATAAACCAAGCTGCAGGTTTTTGCTAAGGTGGCCTGTCACCGGGAGTAAACTTTTGAAGAGAGTTTTAACCCTTTACGAGATGGGAGGAATAATAAAGAAAATAGAAAACAGATGTTGTTCTTCTCTTTTGCTGAGAAGACTCTTGATGAATATGTTGAAGAGAGCTCCCCCTGTCCGATGTAGTTTGATGACAGCTTGTGGAGGCTCCTTCTCTTGGTTCCAAATCCTCTGTTCTTCTTCTTGCAGTTTTGGATCCCTGAGCAATGATAGTGTTTGATGTCTCAGGTTGAATGCGATCTGCAAGGAGTTAGGCAAAAAGAGATATAATAATATATTAGATCCGATCTTCTTTTTGCTCCTCTGTTTCTCTTCTTCTCTTTCTTCTTTCTTCCTGTACACAAATATAACAATGTTCTGTTCTATTCTTCCTGGCTATTCTGTCGAGAGATAACAGCTATACATATATGATATATATTCTGCTGTAATATATTCTGCTGTAATATATTCTGCTGTATTGTATATCAGTTTGAATCCTTGCTGACAGAAGAGGAATATAATAAATATATCTTTCATTTCCCAGATCCTTGAGAAGATAACTTGCCGTATTTGGCTTGCTGCAACGGCTACAACATTTAATACTTTTGCCAACGACTATATTAATTAATACTTGCAAGCTGTAAGGTCAGATCAACAATATATATATAGAAATATAGAAATATTACTTTAATAAAGTCTGACAGCATAATATAATAAGAAATGAAATTCTGCATAAATTTCGTCGAGCTGAGCTCCACTTTCGTCGAGCTCAAACATTTGATTCGTCGACCTCATTATTAATATTACTGTTTTTGAATATCTGTTGGATTTCGTCGACCGTCGTTCGTCATTCGTCAACCTCTGTTCCACGTTCGTCGACCGCAGCTTTCCTTGCTATAATCTGTCGAGCGCTGCTGTAATAAGATCTGTTCGCCGATCGTCGTTCGACGAATGCCGAGCGCCGTTCGACGAATGTCGAACGCAGCTAACTATATGAAATATTTTATTTCTCTTATATTATTTTATATTAATTTCTCTTATAATATTTTCTCTTATATTAATTAGCCTATTATATATATATATATTTCTTAGTATATTATTTATATATATATTATTCTTTTCTGCCTATTAATATATTCTTTTTCAGCCTTCTTTCTTAATGAGATATTTATCTAAGTTGTAAGATATATTATGATATATACTTAGACACTAAAGGTGGATCCTAACTCAAATCAAAACTAAGGTTCCAACAATCTCCCCCTATTTGAGTTGGGAATCCTAATCCAAATAAACTAGGTTCTAACAATCTCCCCCTATTTGGTTTAGGATTCCTAAGCATAAAAAGTCTTGAGTTGCTTAAGGGTTTAGAGATTATTTATTTTTCTTTTGAAAAATTAAGCAATTCTGATTTCCTAAATCTTGATTTAAGTAGGAATTTTAATAAGATGAATTGCTGGCTGTTTAACAGATTCTAAGAATTTTTATAATCAGAAAGACAATATCTGATAGCTTCTTTCTATAGAATCCCCTTAATCAGAAGAGACTCACACTCAGAGCTCTGATCATTTCTGATCCATGCTACTTGAGTAGAATGCTCAAACTGATTTTGGAGAAAAAATCTATAAGAAGATGAAGTCTATCTGACATTGCTTTGAAAATAGATAAATCCAAAGAATCATTAAAACTGCTGTTTAATTTAAATTTAAGTAAAAATATTAAAAGTTTAAAAAATTGCCTTATAAGATAAATATTTTGGCCTTTTTATCTCATTGAAATACAATTTTGAAAGTTTATTTTTATTTTGCCGAACATAAGAAATTTCTTTTCTTTAAATTTCTGTTTAAAGTTATCAGCTATAATTAACTTGTTTTCTAAACAGATAATTTGTTTTTCTGATGTTTTCAAATTTTCTTTAATTTTATCAGAAATTACTTTGTTTATTATTAGCTTTTTACTTATTCTGTTTTCAGAAATTTTTAAACCTGCACAAGGTGAGTTGAAAACAGCTGTAAAATCAGAGGTAGAAATAAATGTGAAGTTACCTCTATTACCTTTCCTTCATCAAATTCTGCATCCGATTCAGATTCTGATATGTAATCTGAACCATATATTGCCAACATACAAAAGGCTTTGGCTTTTTGTTCTTCCTTGTTTTCTTCTTCAATTAGAGTAACTGATGGTTCTGCATAAAAAATAATGTTAGTGGAAGAGGAAGAAGATGGTTCATTTACCATCCTTGAGAGGGAGTTCCAAATGCTCCTTGCTGAAGTGCAATCAGCCACTTTAAGAAGAATGTCATCAGACATTGATTTAGCCAATATCTCCATGGCTATGGCATCAGCACTGATCAACTTTTCTTGATCATCTGTTGAAGATGTTGAAGATGAAGTTCCTGTCAACATGGAATTATAAATATCTTCATCTATGGCATTCATATATAGCTTAATTCTAACTTGCCATAAGTTAAATCTATCCAAATTACAAAAAGGTGGATCTGAAATAGAAAAATCTGAATATGACATTTGGAAAACCTTTTTACAACAAAACAAAATAAGAACTAAGGTGATCTTTGTGATTTCAGGTGTTAGCCTGTGTGAAAAATCAACCTACCTTTGATACCAATTGAAAGGAGCAATTGATATCCTATGATGAGGGTGATTGATAAAATCAACCTGCTTTGATACCAATTGAAAATGATAATTGAGTTTCTTATTTATCTGTTAAAACTCTTGTTTAAGTTTGCTTTCAAAATAAGTGATATATATAAATATATATATAGATGAGTTTGCTGAGTAATAAACACAAACAGTAGAAGTGCATAGAAATAAACATAGCACAGGAAATAAAACAAACAAACAAGAAGCAATCCAGATGACACAGAGAAATATAGTAGTTCCCCAAAACCCGGGTACATCTACTCTTCTACCCACTGGTAGGAATCCACTAGGAGAGTTGATTAGGTGCCCTCACACCAAGGTGTTTTGATCAGGTGTCCACACACCAATGGAGGTTTGATCAGGTGCCCAATTCACCTATAAGCTTTTGAATAGGTGCTTATAACCAAGCTGCAGGTTTTTGCTAAGGTGGCCTGTCACCGGGAGTAAACAGTTTTAACCCTTTACAAGATGGGTGGAATAAATAAAGAAAACAGAAAACAGATGTTGTTCTTCTCTTTTGCTGAGAAGACTCTTGATGAATATGTTGAAGAGAGCTCCCCCTGTCTGATGTAGTTTGATGACAGCTTGTGAAGGCTCCTTCTCATGGTTCCAAATCTCTCTGTTCTTCTTCTTGTAGTTTTGGATCCCTGAGCAAATGATAGTGTTTGATGTCTCAGGTTGAATGTGATCTGCAAGAAGGAGTTAGGCAAAAAGAAGATATAATAATATATTAGATCTGATCTTCTTTTTGCTCCTCTGTTTCTCTTCTTCTCTTTCTTCTTTCTTCCTGTACAACAATATAACAATGTTCTGTTCTATTCTTCCTGGCTATTCTGTCGAGAGATAACATCTATATATATGATATATATTCTGCTGTAATATATTCTGCTGTATTGTATATCTGTTTGAATCCTTGCTGACGAACAGGAATATAATAAATATATCTTTCATTTCCCAGATCCTTGAGAAGATAACTTGCCGTATTTGGCTTGCTGCAACGGCTACAACATTTAATACATTTGCCAACGGCTATATTAATTAATACTTGCAAGCTGTAAGGTCAGATCAACAATATATGTATATATAGAAATATATAAATATTACTTTAATAAAGTCTGACAGCATAATATAATAAGAAATGAAATTCTGCATAAATTCCGTCGAGCTGAGCTCCACTTTCGTCGAGCTCAAACATTGATTCATCGACCTCATTATTAATATTATGTTTCTGAATATCTGTTGGATTTCGTCGACCGCCGTTCGTCATTCATCGACCTCTGTTCCACGTTCGTCGACCGCAGCTTTCCTTGCTATAATCTGTCGAGCGCTGCTGTAATAAGATCTGTTCGCCGATCGCCGTTCGATGAATGCCGAGCGCCGTTCGACGAATGCCGAGCGCCGTTCGACGAATGTCGAATGCAGCTAACTATATGAAATATTTTATTTCTCTTATATTATTTTATATTAATTTCTCTTATAATATTTTCTCTTATATTATTTTCTCTTATATTAATTAGCCTATTATTATATATATATATTTCTTAGTATATTATTTATATATATATTATTCTTTTCTGCCAATTAATATATTTCTTTTTCAGCCTTCTTTCTTAATGAGATATCTAATCTAAGTTGTAAGATATATTATGATATATACTTAGACACTAAAGGTGGATCCTAACTCAAATCAAAACTAAGGTTCCAACAGATGATAATCTGGAGTGACAGTGGATGGTAGTTGATGGGATAATTGAGGAGATGGCTCAGGGGTTGAAGTGAATGGTAAGAAATGACGGATTTGTTGTTGTTGCTGTTGCTGAGGAGAATGGTGAGCTGGAACATCATCCTGATGAAGGTCTGGAATAGTGTCCAGAGGAGGGAAATTATCCCTTGGAGGTGAAGAAGGGGCTTGCCCAGGCTTTAAGATTCTCCTGGTCCACTTTGAAAAGATTCCTATGTTGATTCTTTTCCCTGGTGTAATTGGCACTCCCTTTTGTTGGATCGGTAGGCGCCCTTAGAGGGTGGGGGGGGGGGGGGGTAAATAAGGGTTTTAAAAACTTATACTTATATTTTGAATATCTTGAAATAATAAGAGATTAAGATGGTGAGAAATCAAACAAACTAAGTGAAATAAAGTAGAGACATGTTTTATTAATATGAAATATGGGTTTACAAAAATTGATTTCTATAACGTTAGAAATGGTTGGCGAATAATAATAAACTCTTTTTATTTTCTATCCCGACTCATATACCCATGAACCGGTGGTTCTAGCCTATCCTTCCCTGGATACGACCTCAAGCCGCTCTAGCCAATCCTTCCCTGGATATGGCCTCGAGCACCCCCTAGACCTAACCTAGATCTAGTCGCCAACACGAGACGAATTTCTGCCCTAAGTCCCTACCCAGACCTAGTCACCAACACGAGGCGAATTCTCTAACGATTTACAAAAGATATGAAATGATAATAATTAAAACTCCCTCTTGAAGAACTTCTGAAGTGGAGACAAAGATCCATTGCAGAATAAGCGTTGTTTGAAGCGGATGTCGTTTGGATCCAGCGTGTTGAGGTCCTCCTTCAAAAATTCGCAGAGCTTTGGTGGGAGATCAACTTTTGGCCAAATTAGCTCTGGAATTCTAGCACTCAACCTCTCTCTCTGATAGTTGTTTAAAACGAGAGAAGAGGGGTCCAATTTATAGCCTTAGCGCTAGCGCCTGCGCTACCGCTACCGCCGTCGCTATCCCATATTAGGACATATTCTGTACGTGAGAATATTCAATCCGAGGAAACATTTCCGCCTTGCCTCTTGTGTTCCGCGCTATCGCCCGCGCTATCCACTACCGCCTAGCGCTAGCGCCTTATAATGTGCTCCCGGAATTGCGCTAATCATCGCTAGCGCTGGGCGCCTAGGTGCTACCACCAGTGCTAGTGGCATGTTGGATTTATTGGCTCAATTTTGGGGGAAACTTCTTTTGTTATCCTTGAGTCATATGAACTTTTTTTCCTGCACACATAAACACACAGATCAAATACACATAGGATTTATTATTCTCAAATCTAGGAGATGCGGAAGACCATGTTCCAACAAACTCCCCCTTTTGATATTAACAAATCCATTAATGATAATCAAAGCATTAGTATATAATCATGATGAAACCTACTTATGTGTGTGAGAGAGTGATGACTTAGGATAGTTATCAATTTTAGTATTTAGAATAGCTCCCCTTAAATACATGCTCCCCATAAGTGAATGCTCCCATAATATGTAAGCTATCATCTTAATTATCATGTTAGTTTTCCATTTTGATAACGAATTTTATTTATCATGTTAGTTCTCCCCCTTTGTTATTAGCAAAAGTGGGTAAGGAAAGCAAAACACATAAAAAATTGATAATAAGATAAAGACATGATCGAGCTTTTAGAGAGAAGGAAATGATGAGTTTTAGAATAATTTTTATAGAATAAATCAAAGTTTTTTAGCATAAGTAAGTTCATAGAAATAAATCAGAGTTTTTAGTTTTAAGAGGAATAATTTAACATTTACCATGCAAGTATACCATTTGGCTAAAAATTATGAGTTGGTGTAACACCCCAAAACTTTCTATGAGAATTGGTCAAGAGGGTATAACCGAATTCGCCTAAAAGGATATAGCCGAATTCGACTAATGGGTATAACCGAATTCGTCTAATCCAAATAGCCGAATTATTCTATGTATTAGCCGAATTCATCGAATGGTTATAGCCGAAGTAGTCTAATGGCTTAGCCGAATTCGTCTAATGGCTTTAGCCGAATTCGTCTAATGGGTATAGCCAAATTTGCCATTTTGTCGAGTACGGGCAGAAAGCTGTATTTTCGCCTGTTTCGGTTTTTACGAGTTTTAACAGAAATTTCTAAGTCCTTGTGACTTTAGATCTTGACGTAAACCAAATCGGACGGCTAGGGTTAATTCAAAATTGTTTAAAAAGGCCTGGGGAGATGAAAATAGGTTCATTCGTAACTTTACACTCTCTCTCCGAGCCGACGAAAGCTGCGATGCGCGAGGAAGAACGAGGAGGTATCTTCCACCATTGAAGGAGCTTTGGAGCTCCGAATCGCGAGCTGTCTTCAGATCTGGAAAGTGTAGGCCGTTGCGAAACTTTCTATCCGAGTGAAATCGCTGATCTATGGTAAAGAAGAAAGCTCCAAGGGTAACGATTCTTTCTCCCGGTCGTTGGACCTGTTTCTTGTCCTCTCATTCCCTTTTCTATGCTTGCATGAGAAATCCCTTTCACCAAATGGGTGAAGTGTAGGATTTCCTCTAGTTCTTCGGAACTCCGGGTCGATTGTGTTCGTCCCTGGCATATTGCATTTAGAAATCCAGTAGTCGTGCAGATTTAGGCATTTTGTGTGAAGCCTATTCGTGGCCATGAGCCTGGATCGGTGATGCTTGGATTGCGACGTTGCATTTAGGTTAAGCCTAGAATGTGTGCGGAGAATGCCTCCATGGGAACTTCTATTATGTTGTGGGATTTGAGTTTTAGGTGCCTTTTGAGAGCCTAATGAAAGCCCCTTGCTTGGGTGGCAAACCTTCGCCACTAAATTTGAAGAGGAGTGGTCTTGGATCTCCTCCTTGGTTGTTATTTGCGAAGTCTAAGTCCGTGTGAAAAGATTAGATGCGTAGCTTAAATTTTGTGGGCACTTGATGTGCTAAACCCTTACGGGCCGAGGGAAGCCGTACCCGCGTCGTATGATAGATTGCGACGATTAGAGCACTGACAAAGATGTACCGAACCCATTTCCATGCCGATTGGTGAGAGGTCCAAACCTCATGTAAGCCGTGTGATCATGGGAGAGGTCGTGGAAGGTGTCTTACCTAGACCGACCAAAAGCTCTTTTTCCCCACCTAAGGCTATGTCCTTAGGGTGGAGTGTTTGTGATGAATTGATGTTATGTTAGCCTCATGTGTTGCTTAGGAGGTTGTGGGGAACCTTCGGGTGAACCCAACCAACTGTTGGATCTTACGGCGCCCTTAGAGGGGGGGGGGGGGTGAATAAGGAATAAAATTCTTTTTATAATTTTTAAGATAATTACTAAGTTGTTTATGATTAATAGGAAATAAGATGACAATTTAGTAATAACAATTTTGCAAAAATAAAATTTATGCCAATTGAGAGAAATCAAATAAACACAAATGGAAATATGATTGCATTATATAATAAAGGTGTTTACAAAATTTGATTTCAATAACACCTTTTCTATTTTTGTAGCGATATTGAAATCAATTTTTATAATCATGTCTCTTTTGTGTTACTTTGATTTCTCTCAATTGGCGGTAAAATTTCATTATTGCAAATTGTTATTACTAAATTGTCATTATTATTTCCTATTAATCAAAACAACTTAGTAATTATCTTAAAATTTATAAAAAGAATTTTATTCCCTTATTCACCCCCCTCTAAGGGCGCCGTAAGATCCAACACCAACATCATGTGCATGCCTAGGTTCCCTTTTTTTGACGCTCAACCTAGAAGATTGATTGTGCTTGAAACCTCAACCTGTGTAGTTTGCACTTTCCTTATATTTTTACATGTTGCTAGTACGACTTGATTGCAGGGAAGAAGCTCCGCAACCCCGAGAAAGGGGTGGGGTCGTTATAATTTGGTTAGCTGTGCTGACCATTGCTTTATTTTCCACCTCTTGGTGGAATGTTCTTATGCAGGAGCAGGTGAGCCTAGCGGGAAATAGCGGGCGGTGGTCCTTTGCTGAGTTGGCCCTCGAAGGCCAGCCTCTTTTTTGCTTTTCCATGTTTTGCTGGCCTACGCGCCGTTGTATGCTTGAGTTTAGTACATTAGGTAAATGTAAGGCCATAAGGCCGTAACTCTATTTATTTCATTCCTAGGATGGTGGACAATTCTAAATGATGTTTAAATCAAATGCTTCCGCTTACGCTTTATATGCTCTCGTATAGTTGTTGTTCTTTTCTGCTTATCACCTTTTAATGCCTAGCTAGTGTATATAGTATGGCGTGGGGTCCTGGCCAGACCTACTGTTATATTATTTGTACTGGCAGGGTGCTACCATTGGTATCGGACTTAGGGCGTCGATCCATAGTTAGCGAATTCGGGACGAATTCCTTTTAAGGGGTGGTGTGCACGGGATGTGCATTCACCTAAAACGTTAAAAACTAATAAGAATGTCCACTTAGGAATGGAAAAACATACTTGTTTGCGGAACCTGAGCGTTCCATGATTATTGTTTGCTATGTTTTCGGTCACTAAATTGTGTCTTGCACGATTATAGGTGACTAGGAGTGCTGCGGGTAGTCTCGACCCCGTAACACCGCTAAATGTAGTGCGTCGGCTGAAGTAACAAGCATGAAAGAAGGATATCAAAAATGAACTACTAAAATGTTAATGTGATTCACAATTCAAAACATACCAAACATTGTAGAGAGCATGCTAGATTATCTAGTGCATTTTATAGATACAGAGAGTATAGAATTTTAGCATTAGGATCCAATACTTATGAGAAGAAGTGTTATGAAAGATAATGATGTGCACATAAGTGTATTTTGAAGAGAGTAAACAAATGTTCTAATAAAAAATACAAGACATATGTAAAGTAAAGTGCACAATAAAACACAAATAATTTTACTTCCACACCCATTAAAGCACATAGAAAAGAATAAGTGGTGTAAAGAAAGTTTATGGTTTGCACAAGGATACTTTACTATTCTTTCCAAGGTGCTCAAACCTCACAATGCTCATTAAGATTTATCAGAGGTTCAAGTAGTGCTTGGTGGAGTTATCTTTGTTATTTATTTTATTCATTTTCTTGTTTTGTACAAAGTTCTCTGAATACACTTGTTTTGCAAACCAATGAAATTTTGAAAGTACAACCACTTTTCTTAATTTTAAGAGTGCAAAAATAAAAGTAGTGTAAGAAGATACTTGTGCAAATTTAATTTATTGTACAATTATAATATACAAGCAAGCATTCTTAGATTAAGAGCATATCTAGACTTTGCCAAAAATAAGTGAGTGATTAAAGATCATTATCAAACATAAAACATTTACTCATACTTAGATGCATGCTAAGCTTAGTTCTACACAACACTTTTTTCAATACAATTTATGCACATGTGGTTTAGATATATCAAAGCATGATAAAAACAATGTTCAAAGTAGTTTGAAAAGATAAATTGTAATATTGTAGAAGTTCTAATATAGATTAAATCATGCTTGATTTTCACAATAAAGTCCATACAGTTTTTGATAATTTTTATGTTTTATATTTTGTATTTGATTTTGCATTTAGAAATAGAATTTAAGCAAATGAAAAAAGAAAAGGAGTAACAGAATTTATTTTGTAATTTAGCTTTGTATTTTTTTGTTTTAAGTTTTCAAAAATCAATTCAAAATAGAACTGCAAATTATGTAATACATATAATAGAGCATAATTTTAGGTATTTTATAAAATTTTAAAAATACATAAAAACATAAAGGTGCGCTAGCGCTAGCGCGGGAAGCAGTACACGATTTTTTAGGATTTTAAAAATTTAATTTTGATATTGGTTAAGTGTCCAAAGTTTAGCTTTATGCAAAAATTTCAGAGGATTTGAAGATGTTTAGATATGAAAAAATTGCATAAAACAATTGCGTTTTAAGAATGCATTTTAACCCAAAAGATCTAGGACACCTAATTCAAGTCATAATAATTGAAATCTTGCATCGGGTAGAGGTTTAGTGAATATGTCAGCAAGTTGGGAGTCCGTACCAATGAAACTTACTTTTACATGCTCTTTCTTAATATGATCTCTAATGAAATGATGGCGAACATCTATGTGTTTGGATCTAGAGTGGTATACGAGATTATTTGTAAGGTCTATGACACTTTATTGTCACGTTTAAGATCAATGTTTTTGAGATGAAACCAAAATCCTCTAGAGTTTGGCTCATCCACAACGCTTTGTGCACAACAACTACCAAGTGCGATATATTCGGCCTCCGTGGTGGAGAGTGCAACCGAAGATTGTTTCCTACTAGATCATGCAACTTAATGAGGGTCCTAAAAAGTGACAAGTACCGCTAGTGCTTTTTGATCTAGTGAACAACCGACGTAATCCGAATCGGAATAGCTGTGAAGGTGTAAATGAATCATTATGTGGGTACCATAATCCTAATTTAGATGGCCCTAATAGATAATGAAAAATACGTTTTACCGCTTTTAAATGAGATTCCTTTTGGATTGACTTGAAAGTGAGCACATAGACATACGACAAAACATTATATCTGGTCTAGATGCACTTAAATAAAGAAGAGATCCTATCATTCCTCTATATACAGTTGATCAATTGAAATTCCAGATTCATCTTTTCCTAGTTTTAAAGAAGCACTCATAGGAGTAGAAGCTTGTTTAAGGTTTTCAAATCCAAATCGTTTTAAGCATATCGTGAACATATTTTGTTTGGCAAATAAAGATACCATCATTTCGTTGTGAAATTTGAAAACCAAGAAAATTCGATAGTTCTCCTACAAGACTCATTTCAAATTCATTTTCATTACTAAGACTACTTCATTACACAACTCTTCATTAGTGCTCTAAAAATTATATCATCAACATATATTTGTAAGATAATTAAATCATTATTATTATGCTTAATGAAGAGTGTGTTGTCGGCACTTCCCATAACATAACCGTGCTTTAATAAAAATGATATAAGTCTATCATACCATGTACGGGGCACTTGCTTTAAATCATAAAATTCTTTTTCTAATTTATAAACATGATTTGGAAATTTTTTGTTTATAAAACTGGGGGGTTGTTCTACATATACTTCTTCTCTTATAAACCCGTTAAGAAAACACTTTTAATATCCATTTGAAATAATTTTATCCTTGAAAACTTACAAATTCTAAAAATATTCATATAGATTCTAAGCGAGCAACGGGTGCAAAAGTTTCTTCAAAATATACCCCCTCGATTTGAGAAAAGCATTGAGCGACTAAGCGAGCTTTATTTCTTATAATCCTAGATTCACCATCTAATTCATTTTTTAAGATCCATTTTACACCAACAACAGGATGATTAGATGGATGTTCTACTAGGTTCCAGACTTTATTTCTTTCAAATTGATGTAACTCTTCATTCATAGCCAAAAACCAAATTCATCATTTAAAGCGGTGGAAATGTTTTTAGGTTCAATTTCAGAAACAAAGCAAATATTTTAAAATGTTTCATGAAGAAAAGATCGAGTTCTTACCCCAATAGATGGTTCCCCAATGACTAGCTCTTTTGGATGATTTTTTGAGAAGTTCAAGACACTTGGGGGCACATATTCATCTTCCTTAGCCTTCTCCTCCTCTTCTGTGGAAGGTTCCTCTTCGTCGTGCTCCAAAGATGGCAAAGGTTCATCATTTGTACCTGTTGGAAGTCTTTCTACACAAGGAATAAATTCATCAAATTTTACATTAATAGACTCTTCAACCTTACTCGTTCTTTTGTTAAATATTCTATAGGATTTACTAGTGAAGAGTATCCAAGAAATATTCCTTCATCACATTTTTCATCAAATTTTCCTAAAAAATCTTTTGTATTTAGAATAAAACGTTTACAACCAAAATACTTTAAAATATGACACGTTAGGTTTCTTTTGATAATATAGTTCATATGGTGTGAGATTTAAAGATGGATGCAGCATGACTTTATTCATTACATAACATGATGTACTTACGGCTTCGGATCAAAGGACTTAGGTAATTTATATTCAGTTAGCATAGTACGTGCGAGTTCTTGGATTGTCCTATTCTTTCTTCTACAACACCATTTTGTTGAGGTGTGCATGAGCGAAGAACTCATGCTTAATACCTAACATTTCACAAAAAGATTTAAAATTTTCATTTTCAAATTCTCCTCCATGATCTGAGCGAATGCATTTTATTTTTAAATCTAGTTTATTTTGAATACGAGTACATAATTTTGAGAATTCACAAAACACATCAAATTTGGAAGAGAGAAATTAAGTCTAACAATATCTAGAGAAATCATCTATTAGAACGGAAGTATATATTCTACCACCAAGACTTGCAGTGCTAACGGGACCAAAGAGATCCATATGAATTAATTGCAATAGTTTTGAAGTAGAAATTCATTTTACTTTTAAAAGATGATTTTGTAAATTTTCCTTTTTGACATGGAGAACATAGTGAAGATAAATTTCCATTCAATTTAGGCAATCCTCTAATCAATTCCTTTTTGGCTAGTTTTAAAATGAGCTTTGTACTAGCGTGACCTAAACGTCTATGCCATAATTCTAACTCATCATTTTTAGTTATAAAATATTTTATAGATGATTTGGAAAGATCATGAAACAAAACTATATGAACGTTGTGAATTCTAGGTGCAGTTAGTAAAACATCTTTTGAGTTAGGATTAAATATATTGCAAAGATTTGTGGATGATTCAAATAATACATCTAATCCTTTATCACACAATTGACTAATAGATATTAAGTTATGTTTAATCCTTTTACATAAAGAACATTAGAGATGAGAAGGATTCGTTACCCACTGTACCTACTCCCATGATCCTTCCTTTACCATTATCTCCAAACGTTACGATCCCTCCTTTCTTCTTTTCTAGGCTAAGGAACTTTGCTTTGTTGCCCGTCATGTGCTTGGAGCAGCCTGAGTCCAAGTACCACACGTCCTCCATTTCCTTAGCCTTCCTGCAAATCTAGAAAGAAGATGAGAGTAAAGATCCGGATACCCAAGAGGTACCACCCATAGAGTAAGTGGATTTATTAGGTACCCAGATTTATTTTAAAGATCGTTGTTTTATATTCCTGCAAGAGCTAGACGTGCGTCCAAATTTAAGACATTTGCACATGAGATAAAGGGGTTGAAACCCTTTTATGAATTTCTACATTGCTCTTGCTGGATGATGTTTGAACTTTAGAAAAAACAAGAGTTTTTTTAACCGTTGAGCTACGACCGACGTTAGTGGCTAGCGCCGGGCGGTAGGGATCACTTTGATATCCGAGCCCAAACTTTCCAGAAGCATAACTTGTTGGATCGGTAGGCGCCCTTAGGGGGGGGGGGGGGCGGTGAATAAGGGTTTACAAACTTTAGTGATATTTTGAAAGCTTTGTAATAATGCCAAGACAAAGAAAATAAGAAGTCAAGTAAAACAATTGAAATAAGGTAGAGACATGCTTTATTAATATCAAAAACGATTTTATAAAAATTGACTTCTATAACGCTAGAAATCGGTGGCAATGAATAGTAAACTCTTTTTTGTTTTCTATCCTGACTCGCATCCCCACGAACTGGTGGCCCTAGCCTATCCTCCCCGGATTTGGCCTCAAGCCACTCTAGCCAACCCTTCACCGGATGTGGCCTCGAGCACCCCCTAGACCTAGCCTAGATCTAGTCGCCAACACAAGGTGAGTTTCCCCCTAAGTCCTACCCAGACCTAGTCGCCAACACGAGGCGATTTCACTAACCATTTAAAAGAAGAATATGAAATAAAAATAAGTAAAAACTCCCTTCTGAAGTTGGAGGCGAAGATCCGCTGTAGAATAAGCGTTGTAGAAGCGGACTTCGTTTGGATCTGGCATGATGAGATTCTCCTTCAGAAGTTTGCAGAACTTTGGTAGGACATCAACTTTCGGCCAAGATAGCCTCTGGAATTCTAGCACTCTATCTCTCTCTGATATCTCTCTGATGTGTGTGTGAAATGAGAGAAGAGACGTCTTTTTATAGCCTCAGCGCTAGCGCCTGCGCTAGAGGTACTGCCGGCGCTAGCGGTACCGTCGACGCTATCCCATATTAGGACACATTTTGCGCGACAGAATCTTCAATCCGAGGAAATAACTCTCCCTTGCTACTATGCTCCTCGCTATCGCACGCGCTATCGGATATCGCCTGACGCTATCTCCTTCTATACAGTTCTCCCGGCAATTGCGCTTCGAGCCAATATTTCGTCGAACAGGAATTCGTCAAACGCTGCTAAGAGTTCGTCGAGCAAAGCTTCGTCGAACGCCTTGGTGAGAGTTTCGTCGATCGCCGCTAACAGGTTCGTGGAATGCAGCTAGCGCCTGCGCTAGTACTACCGCCAGTGCTAGTAGATGTTTTGGATTTGTTGGCTCAACTTTGGGGGCACCCTTCTTAAGTAATCCTTGAGTCATGTGGACTTTGTATCCTGCACACTTAAACACACAAGATCAAATACACATAGGATTTGTTATTCTCAAACCTAGGAGATTACGGAAGACCATGTTCCAACAAACTCCCCCTTTTGATAATAACAATCCATTAATGATAAATCAGAGCATTAATATATAAGCATGAAGAAACATACTTGTGTGTGTGTGAGAGTGATGACTTAAGATAATTTTAGCATTTAGCATTTAGAATTGCTCCCCCTAAATACATGCTCCCCCTAAGTGAATGCTCTCCTAATATGTAAGCTATCATCTTAATTAAGCATTATATTTTGATAGCAGATTAATATTTATCATGTTAGTTCTCCCCCTTTTATTATTAGCAAAGCGGGTAAGGAAACACCACTAAAAAGTTGCTAAGAAGATAAAAGCATGATCGAGCTTGTAGAGAAGGAAATGATAAGGAGTGTTAGAATACTTTTCATTTAAATAGATCAGAGTTTGGGTGTCTCAATATTTTCATAAATCAGAGTTTGTAGCATAACCAAATACAAGGTAAATGTAAAGTTGCGGAAGACTTAAAAAAATATAAGCAAACATCTTTGTACGACATGATAATTCAAAAAAAATTTATAGGAGTTTAATTTTATAAAGAAGATGTTTTGTAAACATTTTAAAATCAATAATAAATTAACCAAGCATGAAATATGTTATCAGAAAGATAGTATTACAATGTTATGTTAATTCATAATTTCAAATCATACTAAACATTGTAGAAAGCATGCTAGGTTATCTAGTGCATTTCATAAATAAAGAATAATATAGAATTAGCATTAGGATCCAATACTCATGAGAAGAAGTGTTATGGAAGATAATGATGTGCACAAAAGGTATTTTTGAGTAGAGTAAACACATGTTTTAATCAAAAAGACAAGTAATATGTAAAGCAAGAGCACAATAAAACACAAATAATTTTACTTCCACAAACTTCAATGCACAAAAAAATGTACAACTACTAAGGTGCTTTGCACACACAATGCTCATTAAGACTTATCAGGGTGCAAAGTAGTGCTTGGGGGATCACATAATTTTATTCTTCAAGATTGATTTTTATTGTGATCTGGTGTACTTAAGAATAAGTGGTTTTTATTTTGAAAGAAAGTTATGGTTTGCACAAGATACTTTACTATTCTTTCCAAGGTGCTCAACCTCACAATGCTTATTAAGACTTATCAGGAGGTTCAAGTAGTGCTTGGTGGAGTTATCTTTGTCACTTTATTTTATGATTTTTGTTTTGTACAAAGTTCTCCGAATACACTTGTTTTGCAAACCAATATAATTTATGAGACAGATAACCACTTTTCTTACCTTTTTAAAAGTGCAAATAAAGGAGTGTAGGTAAGATACTTGTGCAATTTTAATTCATTGTACTAATACAAAACATACACAAGCACTCTTAGATTAACACATATGTAGACAATGGCAAATAAGTGAGTGAATAAAGATCATTATCAAACATAAAATATTTACTCATACTTAGAGGCATGCTAAGCTTAGTTCTACACAACTTTTAAAAGATACTTGATGCACATATTAATAGATATATCAAAGCATGAAGAAAACAATGTTCAAAGAGTTTAAAAAGATAATTTCGACATTATAGAAGTTCTAAATGATAGATCAAATCATGCTTGATTTTCATTGGAAAATCCATACAAATTTTTTTGTTTAATGTTTTATATTTTTGTATTGGATTATTGCAAAAAATAAACTTTAAACAAATGGCAAAAAAAAAAAAGGCAAAGACATAATTTTTTTTGTTGTAATTTGGCTTTTGTATTGTGTATTTGATTTTCACATAAAAGATAGACTTTTTAAGCAAAAAGTAAGACATATTTTTTGTAATTTTGGTTTTTGTAATTTTGTATTTGTTTTTGCATAAAAAGAGACAAGGCAAAACATATTTTTGAAAATTTGTCTTTTTTATTTTTGTATTTGATTTTTCAAAAATAAAATAGAATCAGAAGTGCAAACATAAATAGTACATCTAGATTAATATAGTTTTAGGGATTTTTCAAATTTTAAAAATACAGAAAAATGAATAAGTACGCTAGCGCCGACGTTAGCGCTAGCACGGGAAACAGTACACGATTTTTATGATTTTGAAATTTTGATTTCTGATCTTGAATTAAGTGTCCAATAGTAGTTTCATGCTGAAATCTCAGATTTTTAGGAGATGTTTTCGATGGTTAAAACTTGCAAAAATAGTGTTTTGTGAATGTGCTTTAACACGAAAGATCTAGGACACCTAACTGAAGTCGTCATAATCGAAATCTTGCATCGGGAGAGGTTTAGTAAATATGTCAGCGAGTTGAGAGTCCGTGCCAATGAAACTTACTTTTACACGCTCTTTCTTAATGTGATCCCTAATGAAATGATGACGAACATCAATGTGTTTGGATCTAGAATGGTGTACGGGATTATATGTGAGGTCTATAGCACTTTTGTTGTCACATTTAAGATCAATGTTTTTAAGATGAAATCCAAAATCCTCTAGTGTTTGACTCATCCATAATGCTTGTGCACAACAACTACCAAGTGCGATATATTCGGCCTCCGTGGTGGAGAGTGCAACCGAAGATTGTTTCCGACTAGACCAAGCTACTAAAGAGGGTCCTAGAAAGTAACAAGTACCGCTAGTGCTTTTTCGATCTAGTGAACACCCGATGTAGTTCGAATCAGAATAGCCGTGGAGTGTGAATGAATCATTGTGTGGGTACCATAATCCTAATTTAGATGACCCTAATAGATAACGAAAAATACGTTTTACCGCTTTTAAATGAGATTCTTTTGGATTGGCTGAAAGAGAGCACATAAACATACGACAAACATTATATCTGGTCTAGATGCACTTAAGTAAAGAAGAGATCCTATCATTCCTCTATATAGCGTTTGATCAATTGAAATTCTGGATTCATCTTTTCCTAGTTTTAAGGAAGCACTCATAGGAGTAGAAGCTTGTTTGAGATTTTCAAATCCAAATCGTTTAAGCATATCGTGAACATATTTTGTTGACAAATAAAGATACCATCAGTTTGTTGTGAGATTTGAAAACCAAGAAAATATGATAGTTCTCCTACAAGACTCATTTCAAATTCATTTTTCATTACTAAGACTATTTCATTACACAACTCTTCATTAGTGGCTCCAAAAATGATATCATCAACATATATTTGTAAAATAATTAGATCGTTATTATTATGCTTAATGAAGAGTGTGTTGTCGGCACTTCCCATAACATAACCGTGCTTTAAAAAAATGATGTAAGTCGGTCATACCATGCACGGGGCGCTTGTTTCAAACCATTAAGCGCTTTTTCTAATTTGTAAACATGATTAGGGAATTTTTCATTTATGAATCCGGAGGGTTGTTCTACATAAACTTCTTCTTTTATAAACCCGTTTAAAAATGCACTTTTAACATCCATTTGAAATAATTTATTCTTTTAAAACTCGCAAATGCAAAATGTTCGTATAGATTCTAAGCGTGCAACGGGTGCAAAAGTTTCTTCAAAATCTACCCCCTCGATTTGAGAATAACCTTGAGCAACTAAGCGTGCTTTATTTCTTATAATCCTAGATTCACCATCAAATTTATTTTTAAAGATCCATTTTACGCCGATAATTGGATGATTAGATGGTCTATCTACAAGTTTCCAAACTTTATTTCTTTCAAATTGTCCTAACTCTTCATTCATAGCCAAAAACCAAAATTCATCATTTAAAGCGGTGGAAACATTTTTAGGTTCGATTTCGGAAACAAAGCAAATATTTGAAAACGTTTCATGAAGAGAGGATCGAGTTCTTACCCCAGTAGAAGGTTCCCCAATGACTAGCTCTTTGGATGATTTTTGAGAAGTTCAACATGCTTGGAGGTACATATTCAACTTCATTGAACTTCTCCTCCTCTTCTTTGGACGGTTCCTCTTCGTCGTGCTCCAAAGATGGCAAAGGTTCATCATTTGTACCTGCAGAAAGCTTCTCTGCACATGGAATAAACTCATTAAATTTAACATTAATAGACTCTTCAACCTTACTCGATCTTTTATTAAATATTCTATAGGCTTTACTGGTTGAAGAATATCCAAGAATTATTCCTTCATCACATTTCTCATCAAATTTCCTAAAGAATCTTTTGTATTAAGAATAAAACATTTACATCCAAATACTTTAAAATATGATACGTTAGGTTTCTTTTGAAAATATAGTTCATACGGTGTGAGATTTAGTGATGGGCGAAGCATAACTCTATTCATTACATAGCATGATGTGCTACGGCTTAGACCCAAAAGACAGGTAATTTATATTCAGATAACATGGTGCGTGCTAGTTCTTGGATTGTCCTATTTTTCCGTTCTACAACACCGTTTTGTTGAGGTGTGCGTGGAGCGGAGAACTTGTGCTTAATACCTAACATTTCACAAAAGGACTTAAAATTTCATTTTCAAATTCACCTCCATGATCTGAGCGAATGCATTTTATTTTTAGATCTAGTTTATTTTGAATATTCTTAGTCATTTTCTTAGTCTTCGGCCTGCCTTCTCCGAAGGGATCAGTAAGGGCTAGCTGCCTCTCATCTCGGTGAGGGCCCCGAGCTCCACTAGAGGCCGAGAAATCGGTTTCAACAGCCGGCGTTAGCACTGGCGTTGACCATGTATAGCAATATATTAATGGCTCGGATCTTCAGAAGAGGAAAGAGATTTTGCACTTTAGGAATGTTTTATTTAGGCAATATCAACGCTGGCGTTAAGGTTAACGCGACGCGTTGGGCAAATCATTCCTAATATTTCTCCTGCAATCACGGCTGCTTTCTCCTTGCCAAATTCGTCGACCG
>JAWHQI010002876.1:0-22276 GCA_033032865.1 Dactylorhiza incarnata | reverse complement strand
CCCCCCCCCCCCCCCCCCCCCCCCCCCCCCCCCCCCCCCCCCCCCCCCCCCCCCCCCCCCCCCCCCCCCCCCGTGGATCACCGCGACCCGTCCTTTAGCTCCTATGTCGGTTCGGTCCTCGCCAGATGTCATCATCCACCACTGCTCCAGGTGGAACTTCTTCAATCGCGTCTGGCGGCTGCTGTTGTGCCTGAATCTCGCCTCTCTCACCTCCAAGAACTCTGGGAAGGTAGTTGTGCATGCCCCTCTGCTTGGTGGTAGTCGCAGTATGGCCCCGCCCTTCCCCTTCTCCTACGGGCTGGGATGTCTCTTGCTTCAACTCCTCCTCTTCGAATCGCCATAGCTTGAGCTGGTGGGGGTAGGAGCTGCCTAGGGGCTTCCTCCAAGGAGGAGGGTTGGGCCTCCCTTGGCCTCCGTAGAAGTTTCCCCCTCCTTGGGCGAGACCCCTCCCTTGCTCCTGACCCCCCCTGGGGATCCCTTGGTACCCTTGACCCCTCTGCTCTTCCCTCCTCCTTCCTTCCTGCTGCCTGAGGCCACCTTGCTCTCTTGGCTCGACCTCCACCAACTTCGCCAATTTCTTTGCCAGCCCCGGGTTCGCCGCCTCGGTCGCTATCTCCTTTACAACTTTTTCCATCAGGTCCTCAAAGGACAAGGGAGGCTTCCTAGTTAGGCGCATCTTGAAGAGGCTCTCTCGAAGCCCTACGGTGAAAGCCATCTGGAGGGCATACCCTGGCACCTCCTGGATGTTCAAGATCTCCTCCTGGAATCTGTCCATGTACTGGGCCAATGTCTCCTCGTGCCTCTGCTTGATCAGGAAAATGGACTCAGCATTCTTCTCCTCTTCTTGGATGTGGAGAAGCGTAGCTGGAAGCTTCGGCCTAAGTCCTCCAAGTTGTAAATAGAGCCAACCGGGAGCTGGTGAAACAGTCCCTAGCTTTGTCTCTCAGGGTGGTGGCGAAGAGACGACACTTGAACGCGTCCGTCATGGGCCTGATGGAGACGGTATCCTCGAACCACTGTAGGTGCTGGACGGGATCATCCTTCCGGTATAAAAAGTCATGTTGGGCTCCTTGAAGCCTTCCGGGATGGGAGCCGAGAGCATGATCAGCTCGCTAAAGGGTGACCCCCCCACTGGCTGGCTTCGCGAGCTCACTTGCGTGACTCCTGCTCCGAGCGAGACCCCACTCACCGGGCTAGGAAAAAGCACTCGCCCGGCGAGGTCCGTCCCGCTCGCCACTCTCAGTCATCGGTTCCTTGCCTGTCCGACCCCCTGGGGCAACCTCTCCTGACCCCCCCTGGGCGAGCACTCCATGCGACCCAGAAGGCGGTGTTGGGGGGAGGGAGCGAGCAGTCACCCCCCGGTGATGCCTTGGAGCAGCTCCATGATTCCCTTGATGGCCGTCATGAACTCTCCCCTTCCTACCACCTCACTTGGGATGTGAGACCCCTCATCGTCTCCTCCTCCGAGGTCTCCTGCCATGATACTTGGCTCAAGAACTTCTGTGCTGACCACTCTCCACGCTCACACCATGTGTTGAAACCGAGATCTTGTTAACAAGACTTGGTCTCTGTGGAGTTTGGGGTCCCTAAAAGGGGTGGTCTCACACCTACTTCCCTCGAGGCCAACTCTCTAGACAAGAGCACTTGGACTGGAAACGGACCAAGAACTTAGTGGGGAGGTCCCGCCACGTACCCGGAAGTCCCCTTGGAACTTCCCCTCCCAAGCCACTACTAAGCTTGGGCACCACTGAAGCCTCTTCCCCCCTATGGAGAGATCTGTTAGAGAGAGAGAAAGGGGAGAGAGCTGGCCTTGGAATGAGATCTCTTCAAATGGTGCCCCCTTGGTCCTATTTATAGTTTTTGGATCTGGACTGCGAATAGCCAAAACTGGACAGCAAATAGCCAAATCTCGCTGTTCTGAAGCGCTAAACGCAGACCACTGGACTGCGAATAGCCAAAACTGGACTGCGAATAGCCAAGACTGAACGAGAAGGGCTACCCGGGGCGAGAGGGCGAGAGGGGGGGGGGGGGGGGGGGGGGGGGGCGAGCTGCCCCTCCCCCTCTCCGCCTCCTTGCTGGGCGAGAGGGGGGTGGGGGGAGCTGCCCCTCCCCTCTCCGCCTCCTTGCTGGGCGAGAGGGGGGGCGAGCTGCCCCTCCCCCTCTCGGCCTCCTTGCTGGGCGAGAGGGGGGGGGGGGGGGGGGCGAGCCGCCCCTCCCCCTCTCGGCCTCCTTGCTGGGCGAGAGGGGGGGGGGGGGGGGGGCGAGCTGCCCCTCCCCCTCTCCGCCTCCTTGTTGGGCGAGAGGGGGGGGGGGCGAGCTGCCCCTCCCCCTCTAGCCTCCTTGCTTGGGCGAGAGGGGGGGCGAGCTGCCCCTCCCCTCTCCGCCTCCTTACTGGGGGAGAGGGGGGGGGGCGAGCTGCCCCTCCCCCTCTTCGCCTCCTTGCTGGGCGAGCGGGGGGGGGGGGGGGGGGGCGAGCTGCCCCTCCCCCTCTCCGCCTCCTTGCTGGGAGAGAGGGGGGGCGAGCTGCCCCTCCCCCCTCCGCCTCCTTGCTGGGCGAGAGGGGGAGGGGCGAGACCCCCTCCCCCTCTCCGCCCGGATACTGGGAGTGCTCGGCGAATATCTGGGTTGTTACATCGGCGACCCTTCACGCTGGGCCTCTCGATGGATATGGGGGTTGTACATACATCTACTGTAATTATTTTGGAATTTTTAAAATGGGTTACTATTTTAGATGCTAAAAATCTATGTTATAAATTAATAATGAATTACGCTCTCCTCCAACATATCTCAAAAAACTATGGGAAGCTCGGGAGGCTGGATCGCACCCTCTAAAAGTTTGGGTATTTTTAAAAGTAAAAATATCGACGCGCAGTTAAGGTCGCAATCGCGAGGCGACGCGTCCATTCAATAACCTCAAGATAATTAAAAATGTGAAATCAAGCGCACACGAAAATAAGGAACCTCATAAAATATAAGTAAGCTCCTATGAACGGAGAAAGAACAGAATTTCCTCCTATGAACGGAGATGGAACAGAAATTTCCTCCTATAAACGGAGATGGAACAGAACTTGTCTCCTATGAATGGAGATGGAACTGAAGCCTCCTGATTATAGAGTGATTGGACTACTAACCTTTTTATTATTATGCTCTCCAGTCTCGCACTGGTCCTGCGTTTACTTTCTGCATTTATTTCCAGTATTCCAGTCTTGCACTGGTCCTTTATTTACTGCTTTCTGTACTACTTCAATTCTCCAGTCGCGCACTGGTCCTGATATTATGGTCTCTACTTTCGGCCTATTTTACTGCTTGATATTATGGCCCCCTGCTTCCGGCCTTTATTACTGCTTATGTTGCACCTCATTATATTTTAGTGTCGATCTGCCGCCGCTTGTAGAGCAGAACGGGCAGATCAATGATTTGGCTTTCCTCTTTATTGCCTATAATTTAGAGTTGACGTGAAGATGTGACATTCCTTCAGCGTCAACACCTAAATAGTGTCGAACTGTTCGCGCTTGTAGAGCCCGAGCAGACAGATCGATGTTTTGGCTTTTCTTCTTTAGTGCTTATAATTTAGAGTTGACGTGAAGATGAGGCATTCCTTCAGAGTCAACTCTAAATAGTGCCGAACTGGCCGCCGCTTGTAGAGCAGAGCGGACAGATCGATGTTTGGCTTTTCCTTCTGTATTGCCTAAAATTTAGAGTTGACGTGAAGACGTGGCATACTTTCAGAGTCAACTCTAAATAGTGCTGAACTGGCCGCCGCTTGTAGAGCAGAGCGGACAGATCGATGTTTTGGCTTTTCCTTCTGTATTGCCTACGAATTTAGAGTTGACGTGATGATGGGGCATTCCTTCAGAGTAACTCTAAATAGTGCCGAACTGGCCGCCGCTTGTAGAGCAGAGCGGACCGATCGATGTTTTGGCTTTTCCATCTGTATTGCCTATAAATTTAGAGTTGACGTGAAGACGTGGCATACTTTCAGAGTCAACTCTAAATAGTGTCGAACTGGCCGCCGCTTGTAGAGCAGAGCGGACAGATTGATGTTTTGGCTTTTCCTTCTGTATTGCCTCACGAATTTAGAGTTGACGTGAAGATGGGGCATTCCTTCAGAGTCAACTCTAAATCAGTGAGTGACTCTGCAAGTGTGCCGCCGCGCTTGTAGAGCAGAGCGGACAGATCGATGTTTGGCTTTTCCTTCTGTATTGCCTATAAAGTTAGAGTTGACGGGAAGACGTGGCATACTTTCAGAGTCAACTCTAAATTGTGTCGAACTGGCCGCCGCTTGTAGAGCAGAGCGGACAGATCGATGTTTTGGCTTTCCTTCTGTATTGCCTACGAATTTAGAGTTGACGTGAATATGGGGCATTCCTTCAGAGTCAACTCTAAATAGTGCCGAACTGGCCGCCGCTTGTAGAGCAGAGCGGACAGATCGATGTTTTGGCTTTTCCTTCTGTATTGCCTATAAATTTAGAGTTGACGTGAAGACGTGGCATACTTTCAGAGTCAACTCTAAATAGTGCCGAACTGGCTGCGCTTGTAGAGCAGAGCGGACAGATCGATGTTTTGGCTTTTCCTTCTGTATTGCCTATGAATTAGAGTTGACGTGAAGATGGGGCATTCCTTCAGAGTCAACTCTAAATAGTGCCGAACTGGCCGCCACTTGTAGAGTAGAACGGACAGATCGATGTTTGGCTTTTCCTCTTGTATTGCCTATAAATTTATAGTTGACGCGAAGACGTGGCATACTTTCAGAGTCAACTCTAAATAGTGTCGAACTGGCCGCCGCTTATAGAGCAGAGCGGACAGATTGATGTTTTGGCTTTTCCTTCTGTATTGCCTATAAATTTAGAGTTGACATGAAGACGTGGCATACTTTCAGAGTCAACTCTAAATAGTGCCGAACTGGCCGCCGCTTGTAGAGCAGAGCAGACAGATCGATGTTTTGGCTTTTCCTTCTGTATTGCCTACGAATTTAGAGTTAACGTGAAGACGTGGCATACCTTCAGAGTCAACTCTAAATAGTGCCGAACTGGCCGCCACTTGTAGAGCAGAGCGGACAGATCGATGTTTGGCTTTTCCTTCTGTATTGCTTATAAATTAAGAGTTGACGTGAAGACGTGACATACTTTCAGAGCAAACTCTAAATAAGTGCCAAACTGGCCGCCGCTTGTACAGCAGCGCGGTCGAATCAATGTTTTGAAGTCTATTCTTGTATTGACAGTAATAAATATTCCTACGAGAATATATTGAGCTACTTTACTAATATTGTTGACATAAGAGAGTTAGAAATTCTGAGCTTAAATGGTCTCAGCGGTTGGAATAATGGTTTCAGCGGTTGAGATAATGATCGAACTCAATAATGCAATTATGCCTTATGTGGGCAGCTGGGGTTCGATTACCAGTTGGGTTTAAAATTGTAGTTCATCTTCTCTCCTTCTACTAAACTACAGGTGGATATATTGCTAAGCTTTAAGAGAATTCTCTTTTCTCCTCTTAGGATGAAATATACTTCGAAAATTAATTCCTACGGGAATGAAATGTTGCCTTCGAGAAGTAATTCCTACGGGAATGAAATGTTGCCTTCGAGATGAAATTCTACGGGGATGAAATGTTGCCTTCGAGAAGTAATTCCTACGGGAATGAAATGTTGCCTTCGAGAAATATTCCTACGGGAATATATTGTGCCTTCGAGAATTATTCTTCTGGGAATATAAAATGTGCCTTGGGAAAATGTCGGATGGCTTATGAGTTTTACTCTAAGGCAACCCGCACGACGGACGGTATGGGGAGGCAACCCATGCAAAACTAATAGAACTACGTGGGTCTGAGACCATATGCAGGATGATACGGAGTACGTAGGCGGTGGTCGTGGAAGACTGCCTCGGCCCAGAGTCCAGATATCCCCTCCCTTATAAATGTTATATTATGTTTTCTTGCTAGTAGGGGTTGGATTCTGTCGTGGTTCTAATAACTTGTCTTTAGCATAGGTGACAGGTGCAGATGAGTGACAACATCTGTGTGTGGATGAAGCCACAGAGCAGGCTATGTCAGGTACAAGTTGTTAAGCCGCATCCCTTTTGTTGTGCCCACCTCACGGCATCTATATATTGGCGATGAATCCTTATGGACATGATTTAATGCGGCGGAGGTATGGAAATTATTCATACAGGTCTTGAGTTTAAGGTTTCTGTGATAGTTAATCTTCCGCTATAATACTACGTCTTCCGCTAAGTGCTATAAAGAGAACTCTTTAATGATGTCTTCCGCTAAGTGCTATAAAGTGCACTCTTTGATGATGTCTTCCGCTAGAATACTGTTTCCCTACTCTGTTGATGTGTAGTGACTTTCGCTTAACACCACCCCTAGGCGTGACAACGGAGTGTTCAAGGAAGGGGTTTGGGAAGCTAGTACCTCCACCCTTCGGGATCGCTTCGGCGTCGTGCTAAAAGGGTGGTGGTGTGTGATAAGATCCCCGGTCAGACCGCCGATTTGGGAGGGGGGGTCTTACATACCCATACTCGCCCAGGCCTTCTGCTGCTCCTGCTGGCTGAGATGTCTCGTGTCTCTTGACTCTCGGCTTCTGCTGTTGACCTTTGACCTTGACTTCTACCTACGTGACTTTGAAAGGGCCCCACCCTCGGATAATAAGGGTTGTACACAATCCCCGCTCTTTGTGAGCAACGTCGTTGCTCAGAAAGAATCATCCAATCTTTATTCGACGAGCTGTCATACTGGCGAGCATCAGGATATAGTAGGCATCTCGCTGGCAAACGCCTGAACTCTATATATAGAGGGGGAGGGGTCTTTGATGGCACTGCCTTTCTGACCTCGCTCATGATGTCGTGTAGTGCTGCTGAGGAAGCGGCCGCTGACAGGACCGACCTTCTGGGCTTACTGCCGCCTCTTCGGGCACCTGTTCGCGTAGACTCCAAGCTCGAGGACTTCTCACCTCCAAAAGGAAGAAGCGGCTCGCTAAGAAGAAGAAGAAGAAGAAGAACGTTGTTGCGGAGGATGTCGTCGATCCTCCGGTCGGCCATCGTGAGCAACTAACTCGATGATCTGGGTCTCTCTCATGAGGGCGGCTTACCTGCTCCTGATCCTCATGCACCAAAGGTCGGTCGCTCCAGAGGCGAGTACGACTTGGGCCCCGACTCTGGCTCAACCGAATGTCACCCCTGCGTGAGGTGAGAGCTCCATACTCGCCACCTTTGGACTTGCTGCTAAATTGTCGCTGCTGGCGATGTTCTGACATCCTTCTTACTACTCGCAGATTTGCCGACCATTGAGGCTCTGGAGGAGCCTTTGGCCATACCTCATTTGCAATCATCCCCGATGATCTCGCCTGGAGCTGGGGAGGGGTCTCGCGGTAGTCGCTCAGTGCGATCCTTCACAGCTCTCTATCGGAGAAGCGGCCTATGAGCGATCAAGGAGCTCGACCAGCGTGCCTCTACCACCACCGCCTTTACTGAGACCGAAAACTGGCGTGCAGCTCGCAGCTGCCCGCGGGTGGGCTTCCGCCACCACCTCCATTGTCGCCTCCTGCCATCGTCCCGAGCGATCATCATCCTTCGCCTTCCATCGCTCCCTCAACCCATCCGGGGGAATCCTCGCGCTGAGGCGTGGTTAGGGGGTCTTATGGGTTCTTTGCCCCAAGGGGGGAGGGGGGGGGGGGGGGGGGGGGGAGGGCGACCAGTGGATGGTCGCTGCCGGGGGAATGCGCCTCCCATCAGGGAGCAAACCGGCGGGTCTCACTTTGGCCTACGATGTGCTGACCATCATAGCCTCTCCCGCATCAAGGAAGGGGCTCCCTCCCCCGGCTATCTCACCGTCCTCATCGCGATACGAGGAATGAAGATTATCGGCCTGGTAACTGGTTGCTGCTTTGTTGAAATTACTGCGATCTTCCTTCTGTACTCGCCACTAATGCTTTCTGCTCCCTTCACTTTTGCAGCCCGCGCTCATACTCCCGTGGGAGCCTTGATCGATGCCATCAGGATCTCTTCTCGTGAGTACCAGGAGAGGTCTACTCGCGCTATCCTGGAGCTGGAGGCAAAGGTCGAGCATTTGGCGATCAACGAGCCTCATCGTCGTCTGATCGAGTTGGAGGTGCGGGTATCCCGGCTGGAAGAGTTTGACACTCGGCTAGCTGGTGCGGAAGCTCGCCTTCAGTCTGTCAGCGACTTGGAGTGCCGGGTTGCTAGGATCGAGCACCATCTGCAGCTGCATCATGACGAGATGATCAGGATGCGCGCGAGCGTGGGCTCGGCTGGTCGGCTGGAGAGGATCGAGGACCAGCTGCGGCAAGGCGAGGATGCGATGACCCTGGCCTTCAAGAACTTCAAGTGGGCCCGCAGCATGGGCTGGGTTGTGCGACATCCATAACCCCCGGATCCTCAGGCGAACCTCCAGGGCCCTCCTTAGATTTTGCCTTCTTTTTTCTTGTACTTGAACGACCGCTATTCGGCGAGTATCTTGTAATGTGGACACCTTTATTTATTGTAAGATTTATCTGGCGAGTATCTAAATCCCGCCCTTCAATTCTTGTTTGCTTGTGATGTCAGAATTTCTCCATCTTCTTTATTCTTGCGAGTAGTGTTGAATGTCGCCCCTATTTGACGAGCTTCCTTGTATTCAGATATAGGTCCTCGCGCGCTGAAAGTCAGCGATTTGATGTGTGCCGCAGATTTGACGGCTTTCTTTAATACTCGCCACTCCCTTATTTGTAATCGCGGCGTCGTAGCTGACAGCCTAGTTTCCTTGACTCCTATAAATAGGGGAGTGTGTAAAGTATTAATTACGCATTTGGCGATCTTCCTCTATTGCTAGCGAGTATCTCTCGATAGCTCCCCATTCACTTTTTTGATACTCTCTCCCTTTCTCTTCTCTCTTCAGGATGATGACTGATGAGGCGACAATCCGGCGTTCGAATCACGCGAAGAATTTGCGGTGACGTCCTTCAAGAAGCCAATTATTCGGCAGAAGGACTTGGACGAATTTTCGAGAGAAGTACTTTATGTCGGGATATGTTGCTATGCTTCCTCGCCAAGGAGCGCAACTGAACACCTTCGGACCACCGAGATGGTGTTCCCTATTCGCCACTTTGAAGTTGGCTTGCGACTACCATTGTGGACAGAGGTGTGTCAGATCCTCTGCTACTTCGGGATAGTCCCCGCCCAGATCAACCCAAATGGCGTGGTGATGATTGGGTTCCTCTGCTTCCTGCGAGAAGAGAGGATTGCCTTTGATCTCTCCGTCTTCAGGAGGGTCTTCCACTTCATGGCGACAGGCGAGGGCATCGTCTTCCTGTGCAGTCACGTCTGCATTCTGGTCGGCACGGCAAACAAGAACACCACTGGGGTGAGCGTCTGTTCGTTGTCAGTGGCAACTTTGGGGCCATCCAAGCTCGTCCTTCCAGCCGCCGGAGAGCATCTTCTCCGTTCCTTACCTGGAGGAGAACAGGGAGAAGCTACTTGACTCTTCTGGAATCGCCGTCTTGATGTGGTCTTTGGGGAGGAGGCGAGTAAACGTACTCGCAGAGGTGTTTCCGGGTGGTGTTTCCGGGTGAAGGTAATCTTCTGAGCGAGTATGGTTATACTCGCTTTTTGTCTTCAGCTGATGGCTAATCGCTTATCTTCTGTCTTTTGCAGCTACTCGCACTTTGCGGCGCGAGCCTCTCCCGGTGGCGAAGGAGGCAGTCCCTCCCAAGGGGGTGCGGGGACCTCGGCGTGCGAGGTTGGGGGTTCCTCCCCCGATCGGCTTGTCACAGGTCGGCGATGAGCCAAGGGTCGTCGGTGATGAGGCCGGGACCTCCATAAGAGGAAGGACAAGGCAGAGCCCCGGAGCCCGCGAGGAAGAAGAAGCAGGTCGTGCATATGGACCTAGGGGGCGAAGGCGGATCCTTCGGAGGCTGGCGAGCCCACAGCAGCCATCCGCTTTTCAACGAAGCCTCTGTAGCCGAGGTGTCATATGGTCGCCCACTGGTGACCTAGGCGAAGTGTGCCCACGAGGGGACCCTCAGCACCACAACTCCCCACCCGTGGTCGGAGGATTGGGAAGATAGAGGCGAAAACATTCGATGTAATGTTCACGCTCTATAGGTCGCGCGGATGCCGAGGCCCTGCAGGAGGTCTCGGTCGAGTATCTGGCTCACCAGACTTCGCGCTCGCTCCTGTGATCCGCCGAGCTCAGCCAGCAACGACGAGGCGGTGCTCGAGTACGAAAAGATGATCAAGGCGCAGAGCAAGAATGTCATCTTCTTGAGGAAAAATGCCGCCAAGTGCAAAGAGTATGAGGTTACTCACTCGTCGCTTTTCTCACCTCTAGTGTACTCGCCTTTTGTGCCGACAATCCCACTAATCGTTTTCTTCACATTCTTGCAGGTTGTCGAGATGGAGACGGTGAAGAAGGGTGTCCCAGCTAGAGAAGGAGCTGGAAGACACTCGGCTGGCCTGGAGGCCGCCCAAGTCCGCATCGCCGAGCTGGAAAATTGGCCTGTCGAGCAACACCTTCAGAGGCGGGCCCCTCCAGGGCGGCAAGCAGATAGGATGCACGGTGTGGTGAAATGCTGCACACTGCCGAGTTCGTGCGAAGGAGTCGACAAGCGACGAAGGTCTGTCTGAGTCAGTTGAAAGTTGAAGGTTATCTGAAGCCAAAGGCGATGGACTGACTCTGGTGGGACATCATTCCGGCGCTGCTCGCCGAGGAGTCCACCTCTCCTAGGCGAGTCCCTTCACCATCTTCCAGTGATGCGTGGACGAAGACTCTGAAGATGAGGGTGACGAGGAAGACATCTATGTTGAAGGCGAGGACGATGGTGAAGAGGGAGGCGAGGATGAAAACATTGTCGTCAGGGCTCTTTTTTGATAGCTCAAGGATATGTACTTCATTTTTTGAAGATGTAATTCAAAAACGTATAAATGAAATGAGGATAGGTTTTTGCTCGCCTTCTTTTACCGTTCTTGCTTTTTTGTTTGTACGCCGATTAGGCCCTTAGGCTCGAGGTGAGGTTGAGTGCTCGCTAGGCTCTAGGATCGGGGCGAGATTAAGTGCTCGCTATTGAGGTTAGTGCGACCTTGGAAGATGCTCGCTACGATCGGCGATCATACATTACTCGCATGTAGCTGCTTGCTCGCTCGTGCTCGCACCTGCATACTAGCGCATACATACTCACACTTATATGCTCGCCTCTTTCAAAATCATTAATAGAGTCGAGCTGCGAAGGACACTTGGAGGGGGTCCTGAGGGACATATGCTCTCAGGCCTTTTCTTGTACCTGGTGAAGAACTGCCAAGATGTTGCAATAATAATGGAGTTAAGAAGAAAGAAGGTAGGGAATGACTGCGGAGCGGGTCCTAGGGGGACACACCGTCCCAAGGTCTCCATCCTACCAAGATTCTGAGTGCTGATTAGGGTATCGACAAGTAAGGAATGACAGTCAGGGAGGTCCGAGGGGACACACCGTCCCGAGGTGTCCCGTCCTACTGCGATGCTGATGCTGATGAGTCAAACTTTTTCCTAATATACTCAACAAGTACAAGGTATTAAGCACACCAACTCAAAAATGATTGGAAAACTAATCGGAAATGAAATGCTACGCTACGAGCTTTCACCTCTCGAGGGCTCACGACGCCTTTATTCAAGGGTCCCCTGATGGGTTAAGTTGGTCATCCCTTCGTCAAATTGGTCGAGGTCAACGTCCAGACTTTTTCCTGATAATCTCTCCAGTCGGATGAGATAGAAATGCAGTCAGAGGGTATCTACGACCAACGTGCAAGGGAGGAGCTGATCTCGACCGTCAGGTGCAGAGGCTTGGTCTTAAGAGAACGCACTACCGAGGCATTGTCCATCATCCGTCTTAGGTTTTACGAAAATCAAGTCCGCGGCCGTTTCCAAACTTAGCGCGGAGATCGGCTTCACCTGTTTTTCTCGTTTCCTTATAAATATTTTGTCGAGAAAGAAAAAAACAAGAACCCACTTCAGCATCTTGAGGGTATACGACACCTTTATTCAAAAGTCCCCTGATGGGTTAAGTCGGTCATCCCTTCGTCGAATTGGGAGGTCGGCGGTCCAGACTTTTTTCTGATAATCTCTCCAGTCGGATGAGAAATGCAGTGGAGGGGTATCTACGCGACCAACATGCAAGTGGGGAGGGAGCTGATCTCGACCGTCAGTGCAGATGCTTGGTCTAAGTGAACGCACCACCGAGACACTGTCCCATCATCCATCCTAGGTTTTACGAAAATCAAGTCGGAGGCCCGTTTCCCAACTTAGCGTGGAGATCGGCTTTAGCTGCTTTCTTCGTTTCCTTAAAAATATTTTGCCGAGACAGAAAAAAAAACACAAGAACCACTTCAGCTCTCGAGGGTATATGACACCTTTATTCAAGGGTCCCCTGATGGGTTAAGTCGGGTCATCCCTTTGTCGAATTGGCTAGTACGTCGGCGTCCGACTTTTTCTTGATACTCTCTCCAGTCGGATGAGAAATGCAGTCGGAGGGTATCTACGGACCAACGTGCAAGGGGGAGCTGATCTCTCGCCATCACAGTGCAGAGGCTTGGTCTTAAGAGAACGCACTACCGAGGCACTGTCCACCATCATCCTGGGTTTTATGAGAATCAAGTCGGAGGCTCATTTCCCAACTTAGCGCGGAGATTGGCTTCACCTGCTTTTCTTCATTTCCTTTAAAAATATCTTTGCTTGAGATGGATAAAGAGAACCACTTGCTATCCCTTGTTAATTTATAGAAAAAAAATAATATACAGAAGAGGGGCATACACACTCCACCTCAGGGGTAAAACTTTTCAGGTCATCACCGCTCCAGGTGCTCCCTAGTAGCTCCCCTACATGATTCTGCAGGCGATATCCTCCTGTCGCAAGCGGCTCATAGACGATGAAAGGCCCCTCCCAATTTGGGTTGAGAGCTTTCCACAGCCGCTGATCTTCTCGCCGCGTCAAACCTTCTTCAGGACGAGATCACCTGCTTGGAAATGCTTGAGGCGGACGGTCTATGTCAAAAGTATCTTGCCATTCGGCGCGCGTAATTTCCTCATGCCTAGCTGAGCCAGGTCTCAGAGGTTCTTCGATTTAGTCGAGAGAAAGCTCTGAGTTCCTCATTCTCTAGTCGACATTCTCTCGTTTCCATCTTCAGCAGCAACGCAGTCGGGGGCTTCTGACTTTGAACTCTATGGGGATGAGGTCTCAGATCCATGAGAGAGCTTGAAGGGAGTCTCTCCCGTGGTCCGAGCTAGGAGTGGTCCTCAGAGCCACAAGAACCGAGGAGAGCTGTCCGTTACGCCATAAATTACTACTGAGAGGGTTCTCTCGACACTTTTTCTTCAAGAGGTTGATGATCAGCTTGTTGGCGGCCTCCATTGCTTGTCCCATTGCTCCTAGGATGATGCACATGAGGCGAACCAAAGATCGGTTTCGAGCTGCCTGCAAAAATCTCCCAGCTCCAGCCAACTGGCAAATGGGGACCATTGTTGGTGGCGATGGCGAGGGGGATCCCGAATCTGCAGACGATTTCTCCCCAGATGAAGTTCTTCACGACCCGAGAGGTGGTCTTGGCCGAGATCTTTGACCTCGATCTACTTGGAGAAGTAGTCGATCATGATGAGAACTGTTGAACATGCTTTCCGCCATCTCTTGGTTTGACAATCAACACAACTCCTATTGTATTTGATCATACTTGCTTGTGTTTATAGTGTGCAGGATCTTCAACATTCAATCCCCAACGGAGTGGGAAAAAAGAAAGACGTCGGTGCGGTAACACTACGCTGGCTGGGCTAGCGGTTCGACGAAATGAGACTTCGCGCTCGACGAAATGGTGTTCGACGAAAGTAGATGTCGTTACGACGAACTGGCGTTCGACGAAATGAAAAAAGCATTGACGAAATGTGAGGTCGTTCGATGAAGAAGATGCGTTCGACACGGAAAAGAGACCATGTGCCCTACCGCACGACGCGTTTGCACTACACAGCTGGTGCTAGCATAAATGGAAACAATTGACGGGAAGGAAATAGTGGAAGAAAAAGGAATGATTGACGCGCGGGATGATGATATTTTAGCGTGCTCTACCGCGGCGCGGCATGTCAACCGCCCTAAACGGTAGCTTGTGGAATACTCCCATCTGCATGTGATTGAGGAGCAAAATGGAAGGAAGATATTGTGAAGGAAGGTTATCTCGCTATCGCAGGAGCGTTAGCGTATACGCCGGGCGCGCTAGTCGGAGCTCAAAGTTTGGCACTCAAAAGTGCCTAAGTTGCCACGATCTGTGATGTGCTGCTGATCATTCCTAATGTGGCTACCGCGGGTCGGTAGACTATACCCGCAGGCGGGTAGCGGCTGATTATATTTAAGGACACGCGCGCTTCCTCCGTGGGCGCTTGCTGTTACAGAACGAATTGAAGCCACCATATTAGAGCACTCATGAGAGCCTTCCCCAAGCAGCCCGAAGAAACTCCGTCAATGTTCGTGAAACGCAAAGAACTTGAAGACCGATCTGATCGCATCTACATCGACATCAAGTTCTTCTTTTGAGGGAGTTTTTTAGTTTGTGTTTTGTTTTAGTTTTCTAATTGTAAACCATTATAATCTTTTGTTCGGTAGAGGAATTCGCCACACGGCGACTAGGGCCTTGCGGGGACTAGGGAAATTCGCCTCGTGTTGGCGACTAGGTCTAGGGTGTAGATCTAGGGAGGTGCTCGAGGCCCTTTCGGTGAGAGAAAGGCTAGAGCGGCTTGAGGACTTATCTGGGGAGAGATAGACTAAACCATCGGTTCTCCTTGGGAGAAGGGTCGGTATAGAAAATCAAAAGAGTTTTCATTGGTCGCCTCTTTCCAAGCGTCATTGGGAAAAGTTTTGTAATCATAACTATTTCAATTTAATATTAATGAAAATATGTTTGTTTCTTCATCTCTGATTCGTGCTCTCTGATTTCATTGGTTTAACCTAAACATATTTTTCTCTGTCTGACGGCGAGCGGTAACACTACTGCTGCGTAGACAAGTAGCAACAGAGAATATTTATTAATAATCATAAAAAGTTTAAAACCTTATTCACCCCCCTAGGGCGCTACAGATCCAACAAGTGGTATCAGAGGCAGGTTATTCCAAATCGGCTTCACAACCAGGAATAATGGAGCCTCATGATCTCGCATCCACTAGAGGGGATGAATTATCATTAAATGAAAAAAATCTTTAGCACCACCTTTATTTTTGGGCGAAAATTATAAAGGGTGGAAAATATTAATTGGAAAATTTTCTTAAGCTTTAGATGAATTTTTTTGGAAATATACTATTATGAAAAGCCACCTAGAGTATTAAATAGAAACTAAATGGTGTTTTTAAAGCAAAATCTACAAATAGTCTATTTTGTGCGTTAGAAATCAAAATATCTTCAAACTTATTTATACTCTTCCTATCGCGCATATGAGATTTGAAATTTTTTTGAAAAAACTTATGATTCTCCGTCTGCAGTATGGAACAAACGCAACGACTTGGAGAACATACAAGCTTGCACAAAAGTTCAAAATGGGCGCCACATGATGGATCCATGGATTGCACATCAAGCGGAAGGGATGATGGAAACTCCTGTTTGGATGGATGGAAGATGAAGAGAGAAAGGAACTATATGTTCAAATATCGCATCATCCACAAGCGCTGTAAGAAAATCATAATCTCTTATTGTGTGTAATTCTATTTCTACATTACAATTGCTACAAATTACAAAGCAAAAAATTAAGAAATTAAATAAATGCTAATTGCAAACTGCGCTTAGAAAATAAAGATTAAAGGAAAAAATTAATGAAGAATCAAATCTTGAGTTATCTAGGTCTATCCATGGCTCCTTAGTTGAAAACATTACACTTGTATAGAATTTAATGATTTAAAAGAAAAATGCAAGGAACTTGAAAAGGAACTTCTTTTTATAAGAGAACAAAATGAAAGATTATGTTTAGAAAAATTCATCCTTGAAAAATGATTGTGCTAAGTATAAAGACTATAAAATTGAAATTAAAGAGATGGATGAAACATTTGAAGAATATAGAAATAACTATCAAAATCATATTGATTCAATTGATTCAATTGTTTCCACTCTTAAAAATAGGCACAATAGCTTATAATAAGCTAGGCATAATCTAAAGATCAAGAATGATGAATAAAAACAAAAATCAACTTGCTTATGAAATTTATAAATAAAAATTCACAATATCAAGAAATATCTAAAAGCATGTTGAATATGAATATGAATATTTTAACTAAGACAAATAATGGGAGGAGAAGAAACACAAAGTATTTGTAAATCAAAGTCAAAATCACACCATGATTTACAAAATCATGTTTCTCCCAACATAAAATATAAATGTTCAACAAATTTCCTATAAACAATGTTTTACAAAATCATCATGGAAATTTGAAAAATAAAACACAATATAAAACCAAGGTTTGAAGGAGGCCCCAAAGTTAAAGATGAAAACACTAACTCCACTCAAAAGGGCCCATTCATCACTATCTCCCCAAAAGCAAACACGATGTGTTTGGGTACCCAAAGGAACCGTCACACACCGATTCTTTGGATACCTAAATATCTCATTCATTAGTATCCAATCATTTGCATGAAGTAGAAATCAACTAAAAATGAAATACCATTATTCTACTTCATGATATGCATAACCTATTTTTTTGTTGAACCATCATGATATGATCACTTTTATATAACTTTTGATATGACTTTCACATATAAATCAAAATTAATAAATAAATCAAATTGAATAAAGTTGAATAGAAAGTCATATCATTTTTCAAGTGATCTACTTATCCTTTTATGTTTATCCTTCTAGATCCGTTCCTAGGAAAGTCATTATAAATTAAATCCTAAATTTGTTATGTATTATTAAGACTAATGAAATAATTGTCGAAATGGATTTAAAAGTTATTTTAGGGGTATTAGGCAAAATTATAAAATGCGCAAGGTTTGCATAGGTATTTAATATATTTGCGTCATTTTGATTCCCCCTAGTATGTTTAATCATAATCATGTCAAATCAGAATTGAAAAATTGCAAAAATCATTTGTGTTTAAGTAAAGAATCTCAACTATGTTGCTAGCGTCTGACGTTAGGTTCTAACGCTGGCGGTAGCATAATTTTCCTAAATTCTGATTTATCTAAAATATTATTTCTGAAAAATTATTGTATTACCTTTATCATCACTATGCTTTCATAAAACTATATATATACGTGATTTATTCAAGATTTCAAAAATCAAAGAGAAAATTCACAAACAACTTTCTAAATAATCAAAAATATTTTTCTCTTATATTATCTTAAGTTTTCACCTTATAATATTTCTCTCTAATCTTTCAAAAAGGATGAATATGATTGTTCTTTATTAATATCTCATTTATATCATCATGAACAATTAATTATGAGTATATAATTCCTATGTGTTAAAATTCATGATCATGTATAATAATCTTGCCAATTCAATAGATTTTTAACTCAAATATTAAATATCTACAAAAGATCCTATTGATTCCATCAAATAGTTTTTGATCATGAACATTATATGAATCAATTATGTTTTGCATGTATCTCATTTATATGAAGATCATAGAATCATCTTATATTTAAAATAATAAATTAACGAGAATCATCACTTCATTCTATGTCCAAAATTTGAAATGACTAGGTTTGAATATATGCAACATTAACGCAATAAATTTTACGCCATAAAATTGTGATCAAACTCTTCTTTCTAGTATTATCAACTAATCAAATACTATCTTTCATGCTAGTTATCTAATGATGCCATAATAAATCAATTCTTAAAGAAAAATAATTGAAAGTTAAAATTCATATGACTATGTTGCTTTAAAATCAAATCTAATAATAAATTAATCTCGCATAAAAGCCATAGTTTAAAAATTGGTTCAATAAGATTAAGTGCTTAGTATGCCCATGATCATTCAACCACATTATGTGTCTCAACTATAGCGAGGGCGTAAGATTATGTGCATTAGAAACCTAACCGCTAAGTCATGTCTTTGTCCTTAACGGGGAAGGGTTCCAGTGGGGCCTTGTGAGGCACTAGGGAAAGAGTCCTAGGTTGAACGTTGTCTTTTGTATGCATATGGGATTAACACCCCAAACCTACGACACGTGTGCAGCTCCTCATGCCCATCCATCACTTAGTACGGGGCTAGAGTGTAGACTTGATGATTTAGGTACCTGATCTTAGACATACTTATATAATATACACTGCATAAATATTTTTCACTTGTTTATGATCATTTCACTCATGCATATTGTGCTCAAACATGTTATCTATGTTTTTCATACATCTACTCCTTGAACTTTCATGCGTTTGAAAAACACAAGTATTTTGAAAGTGTTTTGTGGCACCCAGGCTAGAACTAAAGGGTATTGGACATCCAAGCTTAAACTTGCAAAATCCGCATTTTTGTGTACGCGTATGTCTGATTTCTTTGATGAACTATATGGTCACTAATCTGCACAAATATTTCAAAAGAAAAATTCTGAAAAATTTCACGTTTTCATCAAAATTTGAGTACGGTCACTACCGCCCGACGATAGCTGGTTACCGCTGGCGGTAGTGGGAATTTCTGAATTCCAGTTTCTTTTCATTTTTTATTTTTCAGTTCCTGTTATTTTCTTTAAAATTCTAAAAAACAAAAAAAACTATAAAACAAATCAAAATCCAACAAAAAACATGCTTTGTCGTTTCTATATATCAAAACCAACTACAAAATTGAAAAACCAATTAAAACAATAAAAAACATGCTTTATATTTGTTTTATTTTTTGCTTTTGAAAAACTTAGATTTTTATTAAAAACTGATGTGCTTTCAATGTTTCAAGGATGTTATGGTTTTATCTTGCCTAGTTTAGAATACAATGTTCATTCTCTATTTAAAGTATCTTAATAACATTGTTTTGTATTATGTCTTGATCAGTATCTTATGTATGTGCATTGAATTGATTATAGAATTCAAGTGTAGGATGAGCATAGCATACCTCTATGTATGAGTAAATGGCTTATATTTGCTAATGATTTATTCACTCACACTTTTTGATAAACTACATATGAATTTAATCTACTCTTACATGATTGTGTAGTGTAAACAAATAATTATTGTTAGGCATGCTTAGTTTTTACCTACACCACAAGTAAAAATCTTTTTCATGCACCCTATTTTTGAAGAAGTGTGTCTTTTCAAAAATCTTTTTGTTTGCACATACAAGTGAATTCGGAGACCTTTGTCGTTAAGCAAAAATTCAAACGAATAATTGACAAAGATAACTCCACTAAGCACTCCTCACCCTCCTGATAAGTCTAATGAGCATTGTGAGGTTGAGCACCTTGGAGAGAATTGTAAAGTGTCTTATTGCAAACACTTTTTTTTCACTACTTCTTCTTGTACAACCGGGTCACAAATAACTAAAATTCAAAATAATAATTGTGATTCCCCAAGCACTACTTTGCACACCTGATAAGTCTTAATAAGCATTGTTTGTGCAGAGCACCTTGGCAGTTGTACTACTTTTCTATGTGCATTGAAAAATTTATATAGCTTTGTGGTAGAAGTAACTCTAAAAACGCATTTTCAATAATGTTGTATTTATTCCATTATACATGTCTGTGTTTTGATTAATCATATGTATATTTTATCACAAATACTATTTTATACACATCATTATCACGTGTAAGCCTTCTACTCATGAGAGATTGGAGTCTATTGCATATCTACATGTATTCTCTAAATTCTTAAGTAAATGCATAGATAGCTTTGCATGATCAATACAATGTATAAGTAGATTGAAATAGGGTTTCTATTAGAAAAGGAAAAGACAACTTTCCAATGATTCTGGTCACTTCAATTCTTTATGTCAGAATCGAGTTATATTAAGACCCGGATGAAAGCGAAACCCTCTTTATAGAAGACTGGGGGAATGAAGACAGATAATTGTGAGGGGAGCTCTATAAAAAAAAGGAGCTCGTAGTTTCTCACTCATAAACGAGTCTGTGTTTACTGCTGAAGGCATGATGACGCAACAAGAACAAGAAGAGAAGACGGACGAAGATTGAACTTTTCTCTTTCTCTCTGAAGAAGAAACACCTTTGTTATCCGTGTCAGCTCTGAATTCTATACAAAATTTGTAGATTCTCAATATCATTGAAAAACTTCTCTAAGAAGAAAGATTGATTCGTGATTCTTCTGATTGGAACAGATCTAAGCTCCTGAGATATAGAAACATTCTCTCAATTGGAAATGAAACGACCACAAAAAGCAGGTATAGGTAAACCTAACATATCCCCACTGTGCCTCCCGTAGGAGTCTGGGCTGTGTCACAAGACACAAACTGTTTACTGACACCTACCCATACTTAATATATATCTTACGTCATGGAACGTCAAAGACCCTCATACGCTTGTCAATGTTGTCTCAAGAGTGTCATACGAATGAGTATTAAGAATGTCAAATTTACTTCTTTGTGCTGTTACTATATATGTTAGAGTGAGGTGGCCAGTCCCACGGGGCGGTTTGAGAACTCATCAAATTCTTCGGGAGACATAGTTTCTTAATTCATTCTCTGACGCTATGCGCCTCACTCGTCACCTAAAGAGTTCTCATTTTCTCTGACTTAACAAAGAAAATTCATCTTCCAAGAGGCATCTTCCTTCATTAGTCACTAAGCTAACATTTCGCCAGATTCCCTCCCATCTCCGTCAAACAAGAGCGCCTAACAGAAAGAGATAAAAAAAAGCTTTTTTTAAAGCTTCTATGCTTTCTTTCACTTGTGGTTCATGAACAAAGAACGAAGAACATATTCATATTCATTCCATACGAATGATGAAGGGTGTGTAGCAATGATCATTTTCATAGGAAGGGGCAGGAGTGAGTTCGCTGATCCAGCTAGAACGACTTCTATCCACCGCACACTCCACCACCTTTTCATTTGAAAGACACTTCCAGAGCCGATGTCGACCGACCGGGACAAAATAACCCCTTGCCTATCTAAAAAAAATCCATTTTCAGTGTGCAAAAAAGATTGGAATATCTTCGCTATCGCTCGCCTTCTATGTAGGCTTGAGACGTCGCGAGGACTGAGACGCGGGAGTGAAGATATTACAAAAAAGTCTCAGTCGTCTTCGTATTTGAGCTGACTGGTAGGATCTCGAAACAGCAGATAAGCCAGTCTTCATGGGCGAAGTTCTGGTGACTACTAGGCGAAACAGCGGCTGGAGAACTATCTGTCACACCCGGTACTGAGGAAGTGGGCATCTTCCCAAAGCAAGCCCACAGAGCGGGTAGCAGACGATCGAGTTGACAACCTCTGATGCCTCAGTCAGAGATCCACCTTTTTTATACGCTCCGTACCGATTGTTATGGCACTTTCATCCATTGACATTGACCTTACCCGCCCGCTATTAGATCTCCCCTTGCTCTATAGGTGTGTAACCCTTTGAGCCGCATGAGCTTCTCACTATCCAACAACAGCGCAGTAGGGCAATGGTTTCTAGTTGGCAACCGACAGGAACAGTCCAGTTGTCCCATGCCGAGGAATCAAGCCCTTGCTCCATTTACCGATGGTTGCATTGGAAGCTGATGCAGCAGAGGCTCATATTCCATATGTTAGCCCGACCCTACCTTCTAGAAAGAGTTCTGGAACAAGGGGTGGAGTAAGATAAGTCATGAATCGGGGGGAACGAAGGCAAAAAATGAGTGACCGGCTAAACCACGTGACTGGTCCTCTACGCGCCCAGCCCATCACCAATGTTCGGGAATCGAACCTTCTACCCGCTGCCTAACCATATTCTTTTTCATTCATTAGACTATCATGCATGATGTTGTAAGCCCCACATTGGAGTAGGATTCTTTTTAGCCATTATAGGAGTAGGCGGCATCTTTCTCTTTCTTCTATGGGGAGCCGTGCTGCTTCGATGATAGCCCGCAGCCTCATAGGAAGAGCCATGTCGAGACATAGCCACCTACATGCTTTGCATGCGCATCTCAGTGCTATATAGATCTTCTTTTCTCAAAAAGAGGAAAATTAGACACTCAGAAGGCCTTATAGCATCTAAGTGTCAGTGATAAATGAGGCACTTTTCGTTGCCTCACACAACTAGATGAACTGCAAGCTCATAAATGAACCTATCACCGCACGTGGCCCCTATCCAACGAAATATCTCCCCGGAGTGCAGTCTGCAAACTCAAAAACTTAGGATGGAACAGAAAAAAAGAGTACTTTGACGT
>JAWHQI010002875.1:0-22386 GCA_033032865.1 Dactylorhiza incarnata | reverse complement strand
CCGCGCAGACGCGAAACAGAAAGGGGTCCCCCCAAAAGTAGTTTTTTTAATCAAAAAAGAATTTCTTCTTTTGCTGAGTCAAAAAATCTTTTGGAAGGACCCGCGCACTAGATAGTTCGCGTAATCTGCGAACCAAGGGTGGAAGAAGTTTTTATATTTATTTACAGTTAAGAGTCGCTCCTTACGAAATTTCTCGTCTATTTCAGGTTCGACAAGAGCTTCTACGACGGGGTGTTCTAACACGAGAGTTTTCAGCTGTTAAATTTTCAGCCCCCTTCTTATCCCAGATCTCTAAGTCAAATTCCTGCAAAGGAGGATCCATCGAAGCAAGTGGGGCTTGGCAACTACCTTGCCCAAAAGATATTTAAGGGCGGAGTGATCAGTAAAAATGATTACTTTTGAAAGCATTACGTAGGGCCTGAATTTATCAAATCAAAGGCAAATACGACGGCAAGAGTCCTTTTTTCGTTGTTGTGTTGTTAGCCTGTGTGGCTGTGAGCGTGAGAGAAGCATATAGATGGATGAAAATATTTATTAATATGTTGGCCTTAGTACGGCTCCCAACCGGCAATATCGCTTGCGTCACACATGATTCCGAACGGAAGAGACCAATCTGGTGCCACCAGAAAGGGAGAGTTGATAAGTTGTTGTTTGGATAAAAATAAATGCTCTACGCAGGCGTATCAAAAATAATGGGGAATCCTTCTCCAGGAGGTGGGTTAGTGTTTTCGTTATTTTAGAAAATCTTGTATAAACCACCGGTAGAAACCTGCATGGCTGAGAAAACTTTGATAGATTTTACGTCAACAGGTACGAGAAGTTGTTCAATTATGGCGACTTTGGCCTTTTTCGACCTCCATCCCCTTGGAAGAAATCTTATGGCCGAGGACTAAACCCTCTCGGACCATGAAGTTGCATTTCTCCCAGTTTAAAACTAAATTTTGTAAGCAGTTTTTAAGATTTTCCGAAAACGGAGAATTCATCCATAAAGACTCCATTATATCTTCTACGAGCTCACCAAATATCACCAGCATACATCTTTGGAATGTAGTTGGCGCGTTGCAGAGTCCAAATGGCATCCTTCGATATGCGAAGGTGCCGAAAGGGCAAGTAAAAGTTGTTTTCTCCTACTCTTCGGGGGAAATAGGGATTTGGAAAACCCCGGGAGACCATCGAGAAAATAATAAAAAGGATGACCTGAAAGATGCTCCAGGATTTGATCAATGAACGGTAGCGGAAGTGGTCTTTTCTGGTGGCATCATTTAATTTTCGTTATTCGATGCACACCCTTCAACCGTAACAGTAACGAGTTGGGATCAATTCATTATTGTCATTTGCCACGACCATTATACCGCCCTTTGGGGGGACGACTGTATGGGACTTACCCACATAATGTCGATATAGGATAAATAATCCCGTCCCGCGTCAAGAAGTTTTATAATCTCAGTCTTAACGACATCCTGCATGTTCGGGTTAGAGTCGTCATTGAGGCTGAATGGTTTTGCGGGGGTTATCTTCCAAAAATATTTATGGGTATAGAAGGAGGGGTTTATTCCCCTGATATCTGAAATCTGCCATGCAATTGCATGGCGTTGCTTGTTAAAACTTCGACTAATTCGGAAGTCTCCGAATCATTTAGGGAAGAAGAAATAATGACAGGGAGTGTAAGTGTTTTTCTAAAAAAAATATATTTCAGATTATCGGGAGTTGTTTTAGTTCGAGAACTGTTGGTTCTTCAATTGATGGTTTAATTTGTAAAGCTTCTGAATCGAAGGGTTCGAATGGCGAATCTGTCGCATGTCGTCGAGACAATAGATGTTGCCAAATCCAAATTATCTAGTGCTGAGGAGAGAAATTCAGAAGCGAAGAACATTCCTCTTCAAACGCCGGTTCTAGGTTATAACCAAAATCATCGTTCGATAGGGAGTTCCGCATCGAGCGATTAATATGTAAAGTAACTTTGTCATCACTGACCCGGAGGAGGAGACGACCGTTACTAACATCGATTAACATTGCGGGAGGTTGTGAGTAAGGGCGGCCGAGTATATAGGCACCTCAGCGTCCTCCTCTATGTCCAGATGATGAAGTCTACCGAAAAGATAAACTCGTCGACCTTGACAAGAACATCCTCCATTACCCCTATCGGGTACTTTACCGAGCGATCCACGAGTTAGATGCTCATCTTTGTCGGGCTTGGCACGCCCAATCAAGTTTTTTTGAAGAGGGAGAAAGGCATCAAATTGATGATAGCGCCAAGTCTGCTAGAGCGTACTTTATTAACATATTGCCAAAGAGGCATGGGATGGATAACATCCCGGTCGTTCAATTTTGGCAGCAATTTGTTAAGGAGAACAGCCGAGCATTCCGCGTTAAGAGAACACAAACGAACATCCTCGAGTCACTTTTTATTAGAAAGCAACTCTTTAAGATATTTCATGTATTTCGGCATTTGGGAGAGTGTCTCGCATAAAGGAGTTTATGTGAATCTGTTTTTAAATTTGTAAAGAATTTTTTATATTGCTCGTCTTTCCGCTCGTTGTTTATTTTTGAGGGATAAGGAAGAGACGGGCTAAAAACGTTCGGCACAGTCAGAATACTCGGTGAGTCATCTATCAAGAGAGAGGGTGGAGGGGTCCGGTGTTCGAATATGTACCTTGTGCTCAACCCGTTTTTGGGAGGTTACCTCTTTGCCACTGCGAAGGTTTATGGTGTTGTCATTTTCTCTGGGGTTCAGCTCCGTGTTCCCTGTTAAGCTCCATATGGCGCTCGAGACCATATTTTGCCAGTGTCCAACCTGATTTTCCAAGTTTTTAATCGATTCTGTAATATTCTGGATATTTGACTCGTGGACGCAACGTATTTAGCAAAAATATCTTGAGGCGGTAGAAGGTTTTGGAGGTGGAGGATGGAATCCAATCTGAAATCTTTGCGGATTCACATTTGGGGGTGCCTCTGAGCATTGTGTGGATTGCTCCATGAGAAGTTTGGGTGGTTCCTCCAACCCAGATGGTAATTATTACTATACGGATTATTATTAGGGTTGAATGGGCCGAACTGGGTTGCCTAGGTAATCTACAGTTTCTCTGACATAACTATTATTATTAACTGGAGGCTAAGCGGGAGCGGAGGAGGAAGCAGTCATCTCTGCCACTTGCATACTTCATATATCCCAGTTGGCTAATTAGGGCACGATCTAGGGGCATTCCATTGATAGGCGTTCATGGCCATTTCTTCGAAGAGCTTGAGCGGCCTCCGGGGTTTGTTGTTTAACATCCCCCGGCGGCTGCATCGATCATCTGTCGCGTTGAGAAATTTAAACCATTATAGAACGTCTGGACCTGCAGCAAGGACAGCAACACGTTATGAGTACACTACGCAAGAACTCTTTAAAATTCTCCCAAGTCCTCGTAGAGGACTCATAATCGTATTGAATGAAAGAGGCGATATATGTGCGTAGTTTTAGCATTTTTAGACAGGGGAAAATACTTTATTAGAAATTTCTCCGTCAATTGGGCCCACGTAGCTATGGATCCTCTGGGGAGAGAACTTAAACACGTCTTGGCCTTTGTCCGCAGGGAAAATGGAAATAAGCGTAGATGAATAGCGTCATCGGTAATGCCATTAATCTTTAAAGTAACGCAAATTTTCAAAAATTGGAAAGGTTGTTCGGATCCTCATCGGCAAACCGTCAAATGGGACTGACTGTTGTACCATTTGAATGATGCTAAATTTTATTTCAAAATTATTATTAGCCACTGTTGGCGTGTAATACTCGATATGGTATCTTCCAAATTTGGCCTGGCATAATATGCCATGGTCTGTGGCGAGGCCGCATCTGGAGATGGATCAGTCATAGCTTCAGTATAAGTATCTCTGATAGACTCTTCGGGAAACACGAGTAAGTTTGATCATGAAATCGGAGGCGCTCACGAATGGTGCGCTCGATTTCAGGGTCAAAAGGGATGGTCGAGTCGTCCGAGAGTTTTCCTCGGGTCATATACTAATACTAAACAAATATTTTTTTTAGTTTTGCTTTTTCTATTTTTTTTCTTTGTTATTTTTTTAATATATATATATAATTAAAATTAGTAGTAATTCCTTTTTTCAAAATAACGACAATGATCCCCGGCAACGGCGCCAAAAACTTGATGATTAAATTTGGGTTCTTTCTTTGGTTTGCCAACCTTTAAATGATGAGATTAGAATTAGGCGGGTGTTTTCGAGGAGTTTCACAAGTACTCCTACTTTGAGAAACTAATCGTTATCCTATCGAAAGATAGAAGTACAGGCTTTTTTCTTCTTTCGAAGTATTGACGATTACACCTCGATTACGACGCCGAATTCTATTGATTTTTTAAAATAGAAAAGGAGAGTTTTTGCACTAAATGGGTTCGCAAAGCTTTTGTTTTAATTTTAAATCCAAACTAATCATTTGATAAAGGCAAGTTTACCTTATCGCGTGTAGTGCAGGATATATTTTGGTTTAGAAAATATCGAGGTCGTATATTTCTGTGTATCTTGTGATTACTTCTACTTTAAGGAACGAACTAATATTTTATCAGAGTAATATTTTGCGTTGATTTTAAAGTTTTTAAAAAAGCGATAATATGCGTATAACTAGAGTTCTAAACGATAATGAGATAGCGTCTGATGTCGAATTACCTTGAGACAAAATATCCTTTTAAAAAGTAAAAGATATGACTTTTCAAAACATTAAAAACGGCTTGGCTGTGGAGGTTCAATAAGAATGAACGCTCCTCTCTCGAGGGTACGCTCACCTGAGATTAAGAATATTCGACCGAACTCACGTTCTTTAATCGAATCTCCTTAATACCGCTTTATGTTGTGACCCCTCTATTGGTTTTTATTTTCAATTCGGGAGACTTATCTCATCCTCTCTCGTTCGAGGGTAGAGCGCACTTCTCTTTACCATATATCAATTATATGGTAAACACTCTCTCGAGGGTAGAGCGCCTCTCAGCTAACTAGTGTATGGAAATGAAATGAGAACCATATATCGATTATATGGTTCTACTCCAACGTTTTTTCTTGAGTAAACTTAAGCTCGTTATTAATTTTAGAAAAGAGATATTTTTAATTTTTAGAAAACTATTTATTTGCCCCAATGCTCTTCGACATCGTGCGCTAAATGAAATTAGCCACTCAATGGAATGGAGACGACATTAATAATTAGAAAGTACATGTTTTATATTATAAGCAGATATAAGCATTTAACAAGGGAAATTAGAAGACTTATAAAAAAGCAGAAATAGTATCCGTCCCAACCATCTTAATCAGCGCTAAAAAGTTCTTAGCCTCTCATCCGGATGGGGTGGTAATAAGACTTGAAATAAAGCTAAGTAAAAAAAGAAAAACACTATCTCAACTTGTAATAAAAAGACTAATCGAAAGAAAGAGATAAATAAAGTGTTAAAGAAAGCAATAAACTATTTTTATGAAGCTTTTAAATCTAAATTATGAAAGCGATAAATCTAAGTTATCAAAGCAATAAAATTAATTTCATGCACGCACACACTCTACTTGTAATTAAAAGCTAATTTAAAAAGAAAATAAAACTATTCTCATACACACGCACACTCTTGCATAAAATTAAAATGAAGATCCAATGTGAAAAACAACATTTTATTTCGAAAATAAGCATTACAACTAAACTAGGAAAGTGAAAATTACAAACGAGCTAAAACTTAATTGCATAAAGAAACTCACATTCACTCAAAACAGTCAAAACAAAGCTAAACCCTCTCAAAATCTCTGGATCCTATTCCTTCAGTCGAGCCCTCTATTTATAGGCAAATTTTTATTTTTACATGCCCTCGGTCATGGGTGTGACCAAGGGCGTGACTTCTACGCATGCATTTGAGAAGCTCATCCGCCTTTTGGAAGCATTTGACCAGGAAAATGGTTGCACACGCCCGTGACTTGAGGTGTCATGGGCGTGACCTGGCGGCACACATCTGGTTTAACTGGGGCGTGATGGCTGGCATATATGCAGGATTGTGGAAGGACTTGACGGGTCACGGCCTCTGTCATGGGGGTGACCATTTACATGGGCGTGACTTGAGGGCGTGACATGTTGATTCATCGAGACAGCAGCTGTTCGTTGAGATGGCGCGGTCTGCGAATAGACAAGGAGTACACGGGCGTGATCCATGTACACGGCCTCGGTCACGGGCGTGATCAAGGGCGTGACTCATCAATTCGTCGAGTTTTCTCTGATTTGGCCGGGATCGTCGAGATTGGCAGTTTAAATTTACACGCCCTTGGTCATGGGCGTGACCGAGGGCATGACTTAACAAAAATTGCCAAAATCTGCAAAAATAGAAATAATGCTAAGTTAGTAAGGAAAATAATAAAACAAGCAATTTATTTATTAATTTACATAAACTATTACAATATTACTTAAATTATACTAAAAACTATATTACAAATACGTATATTTTACTATTTATCACCTAATATTGGGGTTTTGGTCTGTGTTATATAAAGGCACTTGGAGAAAGAGATTATGACACTTTTAGCCATCATTCTCTCTCCGAGCTCGAGATAGAAGAAAAATGGGGAGAACAAGAAGACTTTTTCTTCCATTGACGGAGCTCTGAAGCTCCGAATCGTGAACCAATTTCAGATCCACGGAGAGCAGCCCGGTGTGGTTCTTTCTATTTGACTGAAATCTTGGATTCTCATGGTGCTAAGAGACCGGCAAGGGTAACGATCCTTCCTCCCATTCTTAGGATGTGTTTTGGTCTTTCATCCTTTCTATGCTTGCATAGGGTTGTCTCTTTCACTAGTTAGTGAAGTGTATGACTCCCTTTATTCTTCGGAACTCCGGGTCCATTGTGTCCTTCCCCGGCATATAATGCATGTAGAAAACCGGTAGTCATATGGATTTTGGTATTTTGTGTGAAGCCTACTTGTGACCATTAGCTCGGATCGGTGATGCTTGTTTGTGATGTGCATTTAGGTTAACCTAGAATGCGTGCCGAAGAATGACTCCATGAAATATCTCATTATGAATGCGGGCCTTGGGTTTTAGGTGTCTTGTGGAGAGCTGATGATTAATTTTGGAGAACTTTTTTTGGTTTGCGCAACCTTTATATGATGAGATTAAAATTAGGCAGGTGTTTTAGAAGAGTATCGCAAGTACTCCTACTTTGAGAAACTAACCGTTATCCTATTGAAAGATAGAAGTAACGGTCTTTTTCTTCTTTCGAAGTATTGACAATTACGCCCCGACTACGACGCCGAATTCTATTGATTTTTTAAAATAGCAAATGAGAGTTTTGCAAGTTTTGGATTTGAAAAGCTTTTGTTTAATTATAATCCAAACTAATCATTTGATAAAGGCAAGTATACCTTATCAAGTGTAATACAGGATATTTTTTTAGAAAATATCGAGGTCGTATATTTTCGCGGATCTTGTTGATTAGTTTAACTTTTAAGTAAAAAACTATTATTTTATCGGAGTAATATAATAAGCGTATAACTAGAGTTCTAAACGATGATGAAGATAGCGCCCGATGTTGAATTACCTGAGATGAAATAGTCATTTTTAGAAGTAAAAGATATGTCTTTTCAAAACATTAAAACGGCTTGGTCGTGGAGGTTCTATAAGTATGAACGCACCTCTCTCGAGGGTACGCCCACCTGAGATTGCGAATATTCGACCGAACTCTCATTATTTAATCGATTCCTTAATACCGCTTTATGCTGTGAACCCCGTTATTGGGTTTTTATTTCAATTCGGAGACTTACCTCACCCTCTCTCGAGGGTAGAGCGCACTTCTCATTACCATGAGTGATCAGTCCGTACGCACGAGCCTCTGAGCTAACTAGTGTACAGAAACGGAAATGAAAACCACATATCGATTATATGGTTCCACTCAACGTTTTTCTCGGGTAGACCTTAAGCTTTTTCATAATTTTAGAAAGAGATGTTTTATCTTTTAAAAAATCATTATTTGTCCCAATGCTCTTCGACATCGTGCGCGAAAGGAAATTATCCACTCACCGTGTTTACCGGGAAACCGCTTTCAAGAGGATTACTCGCAGACCGAGCGTTTGCGGATCCAAGTCGCCCGGCTCAGGTTAAACGAGATCCATCGACACCAGCCAGCACAGGTCGGGCGGTCTGGCATAACTCAGACCGCCGCCAAGTACTAAAGATAGTCCAAGCCCAAGTCCAACAGGGCAAGTCGTGGTCTCAAGTCGGAGATCGCGCGGTTTATGCCATGGAGATAAGCCCAGATTCAAGGTCAAAGAACAAGCCGTGGTCTCAAAATAGAGGCCGCTCGGATAGCACCGTCGCCTTGGTCGCATCATCTTTATCTTCTGGACAGACAAGTCGGAAGGGCAAGCCGCCAAGCGCGCGGCTTATTTCTTTCCTTCTTTGTGTATCCCGTCACCGCCTGCCCGTTTCTCCTGTACCCGGGCAGGCGGTTATTTTATCCCTGCCCGTTCGGGCAGGCCCCAAGCCTATAAATAGGGGGCGGCACTGTTCCCAAGACACACACACTCGAATCTAGAAGCTCGCTTGTTTGAGCTGCGGACTCGAGTTTCTCGTCTTGCGGACTGTCTGACCGGCCGGCTTCTCTTTTCCTGCACTTGTAACCCGCTGTAACACCTTCTTTCTAATCAAAGGAAAGCCGTCGCAGGAGTGGCATTTGCCGAGACGGGCGAAGTGTGGCCTTGACCGCTGCTAGCGGTCTCATTCTTCTGCACAAAAAGTAACCGGCAACCTGCAGCCTCCGGTTTCCCTCGGAGGTGCGATTTCGGACTCAACAGAAACACGCGACCTTCAGATCGCGGATTGTCGGTGAAATCCTTTTCACCACGATGTCAGACCGTCAGTTCCCCTTGGAGACCGCTCCGATCATAGCGAGGACTCTTTGTGGAAGCCCTGGAGCAATCAAGGAGAGAAGCCGAGCTGGCTCAGAGGGCCACTGATCAGCGACTTGAAGCGATCAGTCAGACTTTAGCAATGCTAACCGAGCGACTAGTTCCGCAACAAGCCGCGGCTAATCAGGCGGTGACCCTGGTCCTTCCTCCACCTCCTCCTTACCCGCTACCGCAAGCCGCTAATTTCCAGCTCCACCAAGAAGACCTTGCGGCTAGGAAAAACTTCTATCTGGAAGCCGCGCACAACATGCCAGCACGAGTCCTCGACTTCCAGGGGGCGACTTCTCACGCTGCCCACCTTTCCTACCCGCAGGAGGGCGCGGCCCGTCTCTCCCACCCGCCTGAAGTTCCTATTCATCACTCCTACCCGCCAGAAGCTGCTGCCCGGTCTTCTTATCAGGCGGCTTGTCCGCGAATAGCCGCAGCTCCGGCGGCTTATTACCCTGCTCCTCTGTATGAAGATATGGAAGAAACTTCTCCCTTTGTGGACGAAGTCAGAGGGGAGCCTGCCCCTAATAATTTCAGGGAGCCTCGCCTGCCAGCTTTCAATGGGGAGACTGATCCCACGGTTCATTTACAAGCTTTCGAGTCAGCCATTGCTCTCAGAACCTTAACTGATGCAACTAAGTGCAAGCTTCTTGTAACCTCCTTTGAAGCACAAGCGAGGGAATGGTTTTACGGTTTGCACCCCAGGTCGATCCGTTGTTTCGCGAAGCTGCGAAGAGAATTCCTGCTGAGATTCTCTACCTCAAGGAAGAGAAAGAGTGGCCCGGCGGCCCTTTTCGATATAAAACAACGGGAAGACGAGACGTGGGCTGGTTTTGTGGACCGCTTCCAGAAAGAGATCATGGAAGTCCAAAATGTGGACCCGGAGCTGTATAGTGTTGCTCTCATCCATGGCCTAAGAGAGGGCCCCCTAAAGTTCGAAGCAAATATAAGGGAGCCTAAGACTTATCAGGAAATGAGAAGTTTGGCAAATATGTTTATCAGAGGAGAGAAGAGCAATCCGGACTACGTCGCGAAGCTGGTAAGCGACAAGGAGCAGTCAAATCCATCCTTCCATCATCCACCATCGAATCAATCCCACTTTGAACCCCGTTCCCAAAGGGGAGGAACAACAAGAATAAGCAACCATTTATGTGCCATCAGCGGTTTCAAGATCAGAAGCCACCGTTGGCCGTCGCTCCCGCTCCATCCGCTCCCCTTCCGCAAATCATGCCGGTATATTTACAACAGTATGCCGCGCAGCCACCTCTAGTCATTCCATCAACTCAATACGATGATTCGCAAGAGTCATTCACTCCCCTAAACGTCACCATGGACGAAGTAGTCCAGATTCTGCAAAAGAGGCCAGATTTCAAAAGGCCTGCTCCTCTGAAGTCAGATATTCGCAATCGAAATCCGAACCTTTATTGTGAATATCATAAAGAGGGGGGACATCTAACTGAAGACTGTCGAGCTCTTCGTCTGCTTATAGAAAGACTCCTGGGAGAAGGAAAGCTCCGGGGTCTAGTTCGGAAAGATAAAACTGCTGAGCCAACTACCGAGAAGAAAAAAGAGAAGGAAACAGTAGAAGTGACCTGGGAATGCGCCGACGTCGAGGACGCCGGCTACTATGGTGACATCCATCCTTCTACCGAATGCGTCGAAGTCAATGATGTGGGCCCCTTAGGGGACATCTATTGTATCCATGGGGGAGCTGGAGCGGAATCATCTCGCAAATCCAGCATTGCGAGAGTTCTAAAGCAGGAAGTGGCAGCCACTACAAGTTCTCCTCCCGAAAGCACTATAGTCACGTTTGGTCAGGATGACCTTCCCCCCAATGCTAATCCTTTCGATGATGCGGTGGTTATCAAGACCATCATCGAAAATTATACAGTCCACAAGATTCTGATTGATACCGGCAGCTCCGTCAATCTCCTTTTCCGCTCGACTTTCGAGGCCCTGAAGACCGGAAAGCATCTGCTTTCCACCGATGGGCCCCTCTACGGTTTTTCTGGGGAGAAGAAGGAAGTAGAGGGTTCAGTGAAGCTCCTGGTCACTCTTGGAGGAGTAATAAAGTTGATCAATTTCGTGGTAGTAGATGCCTCGAGCAACTACTGTGCTATCTTTGGGAGGCCGATTCTCAATGCGTATGGGGCAGTAGTGTCCACCTTTCACCTTGCCCTCAAGTTCGCTGCTGAAGGAAAGCAGTATCGGGTCAGAAGCAACCCAAAGGTAGCTCGGTAGTGCTACGTCCGAACTGTCAACATGGTCACCGACGCTCCACTTCCCAAGATCATGGATGAGGTTTTGGAGGTTGCTGAGTCTTCAGGGGCCGCCGAGGAAAGCGCAGAACGGATAGGGACTTACCTGGAACCTGCCCAGGAGACCCAAGAGGTTTCTATTGCTGAAGAGGAAGGAAAGAAGTTGATCATCAACGCCGAGCTATCAGAAGAAGAGAAGGTTCAGTTGATCTCCTGCCTGTTGGAGAATCTAGACATCTTCGCCTGGTCAGCAGAAGATATGCCTGGTGTAGATCCAGATGTCGCGTGCCATCACCTCAACATTTCTCCTGAATTCAAGCCAATCCAACAGAAGAAGAGGGAGGTAGCAACCAAGCTGGCGGTACCCATCAAAGAAGAAGTTGCAAAACTTCTTAAAGCCAATTTCATTTCTGAAATCCAGTATCCCACCTGGATGTCGAATGTAGTGATGGTGAAAAAATCTGGGGGGAAATGGCGTATGTGTGTATATTTCACTAAACTCAATAAAGCATGTCCCAAGGATTGTTATCCCTTGCTTCGGATAGATGTTTTGGTAGATTCCGCGGTGGGATATAATTTCATGAGTTTCCTAGATGCATTTTCTGGTTACCACCAGATTAAGATGCATAAGCCTGATATCCCGCATACGTCCTTCATTACCAATGACGGGTGTTATTGTTATCTCGTCATGCCTTTCGGACTCAAAAACGCGGGTGCGACATATCAGAGGATGATGGACACGGTTTTTGAAAAACAGATAGGAAGAAATCTTGAAGTATACGTTGATGATCTCCTTCTAAAAAGTAAAACTTTTTCAATCCACTTGAAAGACCTCGTAGAGACGTTCGCTACTCTACGGAGGTTCAAATTAAAGCTAAACCCATCAAAATGCGTATTCGGGGCAAACAAAGGGAAATTTCTCGGGCATCTTCTCACCCGTGATGGCCTCGCACCAAATCCGGATAAAGTAAAAGCCATCCTAGATATGACCCCTCCTCGTAATCAGAAAGAGGTACAACAACTTGGGGGGAGGCTGGCAGGATTAAGCCGATTCATTTCCAAATCAGGAGATAAAAGCGCTCCATTCTTCAAGACACTTAGGGGAGGATCTAAGTTTGAATGGAATGAAGAGTGCGATAATGCTTTCGAACAGTTGAAAAAGCAGTTAACCTCAACCCCTCTTCTTCAAAGCCCTCGTGAAGGGGAAACGTTATTCTTGTACTTGGGGGTGGGTCCAGATGCCATAAGCTCTGTCCTGGTTCGGGAGGAGAAGAAGAAGCAATTTCCAATATATTATGTCAGCCATATCCTCAAAGATGCAGAGACTAGATATTCAATCCTGGAGAAATTAGCCTTGGCTTTAGTCATGTCATCACGAAGGCTCCGCCCCTATTTTCAGGCTCATCCTATTCAGGTGGTTACAGATCATCCACTAAGAAGTATCCTGGAGAAGCCAGATCATTCAGGAAGACTGGCCAAATGGGCAATTGAGCTGAGCGAGTTTGAAATACTATACATTCCCAGAACAGTAATTAAGGCACAAGTACTGGCAGACTTCTTGGTAGACACGATGGAGTCTAACCCTGAACGGGTGGAAAAATCTCCTTATGCCTGTATCATCTACGTAGATGGAGCTTCACGGAGAAACTCCGTAGGAGCCGGAGTAGTTCTTCTCAGTCCAAATGGCATCAAACTTGAGCAGGCAATCAAATTCTTTTTCCCAGTAACAAACAACCAGGCTGAATACGAAGCACTCTTGGCCGGCCTAAGACTCGCAAAGGAGCTTGGGATAGAACATGTTCATGTAAAAACTGATTCTCTTGTAATGGCCTCGCAAGTTCTAGGGAACTACGAAACAAGAGAACCAATGCTGAGAAAGTATCTATCGCTAGCTAAGGAAGAGATCGGGAAATTCAAATCCATCATCATCGAGCACATTCCAAGGACACAAAATGAAGAGGCAGACGAGTTATCAAAGTTTGGTCTTCCATCAGGAGGGGTGACCTCAGAACTTTTCCATCCGGCCACGGAGAAAGAGGAGCTCATGCAGATTGATCAGAATCCTTCCTGGAAGGATCCTTATGAACTATTTCTGTCAAAAGGAGAGTTCCATCATTCCATTAAAGATCGGAGAAGATTCAAAAGGAAGGCGGCATATTATTATCTAATAGCAGGAGTTCTCTACAGAAAAACTTTGATTTCCCCTCAGCACGATGTGTTTCAGAAGAAGAGATCCCTATCATACTTCAGGAAGTTCATTCCGGGGAATGCGGTAGCCATTCAGGTGCAAAAACTCTAGAGAAGAGAATCCTAAGGCAGGGGTATTTTTGGCCAACCATGAGAAAGGATGCCGAAGCATTTGCCAAGCGTTGTGCTCAGTGCCAAAAGTTTGCTCCTCTTCAGCATCTGCCCGCTCAGTCGCTTAGGTCAATAACTGCACCCTGGCCCTTCGCGGTTTGGGGGATGGATCTCATCGGACCCTTTCCAATGGCTAGCGGTCAGCGCCGCTTTATCATAGTGATGATTGACTACTTCAGTAAGTGGATCGAGGCTAAGGCACTGGCAAGAACTACTACCCAAATTATCAGAAACTTCATCTGGGGAGAAATAGTCTGCCGACACGAATTCGCTGGCAATTGTCACTAATAATGGTCCACAATTCAATAATCCCGAGATGATAAAATTTTGCGATCAGGTTGGAATTGACCTGCGGTTTTCCTCAGTACATCATCCAAGGACCAATGGTCAGGTAGAAGCAGCCAACATGCGAATCCAGCAGCTCCTGATGAAAAGAGTTTGGAATCAGAAAGGAAACTGGGCAGATCAACTTCCCTCCATCCTTTGGACTCTTCGTACTACTCCATCTTCAGCTACAGGGGAGACACCATTCAAACTGTCTCATGGCTCGGAGGCTGTTGTTCCTGTGGAGTTTGAGGTGGTCACTCCAAGAGTTGTGTACGGAAAAGAAGGAGGAGAAGCGTGGGTAGAATACAATGACGAGGCTATCAAGTATAGTCTGGATCTAATCGAAGAACTTCAGGATGAGGCAACAATCAGGCAAGAAGAAGTTAAAAGGAGGATGGCAAAGTACTTTGACAAAAATGTCAGGGTAAAGCATTTTGCGGTCGGCGACGTCGTACTAAAAAAGGTTGATGCAGCAGCCCGAACAGGTAATGTCGGGAAGCTAAATCCTAATTGGGCTGGACCTTTCATCGTCAAGGAGGTACTAAAAAGTGGGGCTTATTGCCTCCAAACAAGTGAAGGAGAAGACATCCCGCGCACCTGGAGTGGCGACGATCTCAAACGGTTCTATCCTTAAAATGTCTTCTTTACTTTCCTGCAGTTTTTAAGATATTTTAATAAGAAGCACCATACTGACACTTCTCCATGTTTGATGTTTCCTTTCTGCATTTTCTCATATATCAAACTCACTGAACCACGGAGACATCGCCAAGTTCTGCTCGAACCCCTCAGATTGTAGTCATTAGCGTAAAACCATGAAGATCATGTGTAGCGGGGAGCTTTCGCACACGTGTAGTGGTAGCTTGCCAATTCCCGTGCGGTGGTCTTCAGAACCTTGGATCCCGGCTGATATCCAACACACTCCTGCATCAAGGGAGGTCTAGGTGAATGTTGGCTCTATCATGCGCCGAGAGGGATATAATTACAGCTTTGATGATCCTTCTGAGGAAAGCAATGTCGGTATAGCCCCCGCGGCATAACCACACCTGCCCAACTGATCATCTTAGTCTGTGACTATCGAATACTCCAAGGTACTCTCAAGCGATGCCTAAGCGGGACCCACAACAGAGTTGATCTCTCTGAGGAAAGCAATGTTCGCCACCTAGGCCCACCTGCCCAATTGATCAACTCGGCTTGTAGCCCTAGGCAAGAGAGCAGTCGAGTCGCTTACAGCCATTATGACCACTTGAGGAAAGCAATGTTCGCTGCCTAGGCCCACCTGCCCACTTGGTCATCTGGGTCTGTACTTGTTTCTCTTTATTTCTACAGCTCTTATGACCACTTGAGGAAAGCAATGTTCGCTGCCTAGGCCCACCTGCCCACTTGGTCATCTGAGTCTGTAATCATCTTTATTGCATTACAAGGGATTATCTCATCCCATATGGTCATTATAGACCATTTGGAGGAAAAAGCAGGATTTCTATGTGCAGCATAAACCAGACGACTTAATACTCAAACCGGGCGGTTTGAAATAAGCAGGTACCAGGGCTTTCAGGCGGTCTGGTTATTAAACCTGGCGGTCTGGTTATTAAACCAGGCGGTCTAAAATCAGCAGGTTCCAAAGATGTCATGCGGTTCGGTTTGTAGACCGGACGGTTTGAAATAAGCAGGTACCAGGGCTTTCAGGCGGTCTGGTTATTAAACCTGGCGGTCTGGTTATTAAACCAGGCGGTCTAAAATCAGCAGGTTCCAAAGATGTCATGCAGTTCGGTTTTTAGACCGGACGGTTTGAAATAAACAGGGTATCATTAAGGTATCAAGGTAAATATCAGGGAAACAAGCATAATCATGACCGGCCGACCTTATTATCCAGATTATGAATTTATCATCCTTATGGGTTTCCATTCAATCCGATCGGATAATCACAGGATCTTTTCAATCAGGCGGTTATGATTCTCGTTGCAAGTATTAAACCTGCTAATCGCACGAAGTCTATATACAGCTCGTGCGGCTTGTCAGTCAATGTTATATATAGCTGTCATATAGATTGTTCGGATTAAATGTTAATCGCACGGTCTATCAACTGATATTCTTGAGACTGGATATTCTGTTTACGGTCGCACGACTTGATTATTTCCAATTCCGAATTGGTTATCTGATTGCATTCACGGAAGTGGGATTTACAGCGATGTTAGCTGCAAGTCGCCTGAGTTAAAACACTGACAGCTCGGTCTGATAATTGTTCTCATGACTTGTCCTTCTTTATCCTGGAAAGCAAGTATGTCGGGTCTAGTAGTAACCGCGCGGCTCAATTGTGTCCGGTTTCCGGGATGTCGTAATACATTCGTAATAAGTTAGCACCTTCCCAGAATAAAACAGACAAATTCGATTCAGATTAAAAGAAGCAAGCTATGCGAATTTAACACAAAGAAATCACAAAACAATACATGTAAGTCGCAGAAGGTAGACAGATAGACAGGTAAAAACTTTTCATTTCATTATCAAAACATTTACATTATATTTTAAGCTGTCCGGCTAACAACATCAAGCCGACGGCTATTCAAAATAAAAAACGAAATACGGCTACTGATTGTACGACTTGAGTTTCTTAGACGCAGGAGCACTTGAATGTTCGCTGCCATCAATCGAAACGTCAGGAGAATAACCCTCGCTACCCGACGAGGATGAGCTGCTCAATTCGCCCGATTTGCGACCAGCATCTTCTTCAGAATCGCTGGATTCGGACTCCGAGCCACTCTCACCACTCTTAGCCGCTCCGGGTTCTTCGGCCTCATCATCTCCATCATCGCTCTCCCCGAACTGGATCCGTCGGCTTTATTCTTTCCTTTGGCTTTCCGCCTGATCTTTTCTAACTTCTTTTGCAAGATCGGATAGGCGTCCGAGAAGGTGAAATGCTCGAAACCAGGCGCGAACCCTTTGAGCTCCCGCAAGCGGTTAAAAGCATTATCAATTCCCTCGGCGACATGAGGGAAGAGTTCCTGCTGATAGACCGGGTTGGTCTCATCATACTTAGCCTGCAAAAGAAAAGAGTAAGATAAGACCGTGCGGTCTGAGAACATTGGTGTTGAGGCTGGCCAGGTGATGACTTACCGACTCGGCTTCCTTTAGCCGCGCATTTTCTTTCTTCAGTTCGGCAATTTCCTTCTTTTGGAGAGCGTTTTCTTTAATCAACCTCTTGAAGGTCATTCCTATGAAGGCGTGGTGATGAGGCTCTCGGCACCAACCCGCGCGGCCTCTCTGGCGAGCTCTTCCTCAGGAATTTTCCTCAACCTCCTGAGGTTCCGTCGGCCGAACATAGCGATGCTAGCGGCCTCAGCATGCCGGCCCGACTTCTCGTTCGCCCAGTAGGGAAGCGCAGTAGAGACTTGGACACTATCACTGTCCGGATGCCAGGTCAAGACAGAGCGGCTTTTTAGATCCTTCACCTTGCTGAAGGAGCGAAGGGCGGCGAAGTCGCCTGAGGACCCGAATCCTCCCCATCGGACGGCAGCGACTTGTTCCTGGCTTGCCTCTTTCTCTTCTCCGTCTGAGTCAAGACTAAACCGGCCGGGCTTATCGGCTTGTTGGCAGGAACAACGGCTTGGGCTACAAAAGGAGAAGAGTCAGCACAAGAGATCGAGCGGTTAACATTAAAGTCGGAAGCAAAGGGAAGCTTACTATCTTCAATCCGAACGTTCTCTAGCTCGGCAAGTAGAGGGATATAGTAGCTTATGTTAAGCCGCTCATCCTTGAGAAGCTTGCAGATTCCCTTCTCCACTTCGCTTATTGGGACCGATTGAAAGGCCTCCTCAGGCCGCACTTGCGGATTCGGGTTCAACAGGCCAAGTCGGCCTTCGAAGATCAAGTACCTCTCCGGCCAGGCCGTGACTTTGTTCGCCAGATTGACCATCTTCAACCCGCGGCAGCCAAAGTAGAGGTGGCCTTTGAAGACATCCGATTCAGAGTCCGGGATGGCCCGCACCGAGAATATCTTCCTGAAGAGGTCCATAGAGAAGCGGACTCTCTCAGATCGCAGGTAGGAGATGAAGCTACATATCCCGGCCATCGAGTTGGGAGAAATCTGGCCGGGAACAACTCCATAATGGTCAAAGACCATGGCGAGCTCAATCGAAATCGGGAATTTAAATCCGCAATCGAAATGGTCGATTGGGATCGCGATTTGGTTTGGGCCAGACGAATTCATCCGCTCATCACGGAGCGAAGCCGCGCGAGCAGCGGACTGTCAGTCATGTGCTTCTCGACGAATTCGTCCAGCTCGGTCTTTGTCAAACGACACTCCTCGAGGTCTGCAGAATGAAAGGCCACAGCGGCTTTGGAGCGGGTTAGCAGAAGTCTTGGCAAGTCGCTTCGGCTGGCGCTTTACTCCCATCTTGAAATTTTGGTAAAAGGAATTTCGGGAGGGCGCTACTTATAAGAACGGCTGATCTGCATTTAGCAAAGGTCAAATCACGGCTAGACCGATCAACCCGTACGGATACATCATCACAAAAGTCAACCACAGAGACTGTATAATTCAAACAAGCGAATTAAACGAATCACAAAACAAGCAGATCGTTTATGTAAAATAACCCACAGACATCAATCAACACAGCAAGAAGGCAAAAAAGTAAATTAAAATAGTTAAGCCGCACGGCCTGTATGGCGGATCGAATATTATAGAGTCAGATTCAAGCAATTGTCCAAGGGACCGAATAGAAATATTATTACAAGTTCATATCTTAGAGCCACTCGTTACGGACGGGTATCGCTCGGTTCATCCTCCCTGTGAAGCCGCGCGACATGATCGCCGATTTGAAGTACAGTTCCCTGCATTTGGTTCATATTATGATTAAGGTGGTTGATCATGCTATGAATCCGCGCGGCATCTCTCTCTACTCGCGTCGCGGGGATCACGCGAGTAGGCAAGGTCGCTGTGGACTCATGAACACTAACAACTGGGTGGATCGTCCCGACTACAGGAAGAGACGAGCTCGTCCCTGCGTCCGGGCGGCTTGACCCTCGCCGGCCTTCGTCAACCACGTTAATAGGGCGCCGACTTCCGCCGGCTTCCTTTGCCAAATGAAGGTATCTGTCCCTATAATAGGCACAGTCCTCTTCGAGCTTGCGGACTTCCTTCTTTCCACGATCAATCCGGACGGTCAGCGCAGCCACTTGGTCTTGTTGCGCCTTTTCTTTCTCTCGGCGCTCTCTCCGCTCGGCCTCCAGCGCTGCTCGCTTTCTTTCCGTTCGGTTTCCAATTCAACCCGAAGAGCAGCTTTCTCATCTTGGGCGGCCTTCTCTCTCTCCTCCACAGCCCTCAACTGCTTAGCAAGGGTTTCCAGATTCTTTTGAAGCCGGGACATCTCGTCCTCCATCGAGTATCCGACAGAGAAGAACGCAGCAGGGGTGGATCAAGAGGGGGAAGATAGGTCACCAGTTCGCCCGGCTTCGGAATAGAGTCACGGTCATCTGCAATAAGAGAAAATAGTCAAGGAGTGTTCAAAAGGAAACCGCTTTCATCGAATTTTCCTCGCTTACAAGCCGCGGCAGTTTGAATTGAATTCAGGCGGACAGGTCGCCTTGTTAGCTCGGTATCAAACTTTCGGCGTTGTTCTCTCCACGATCTCTCACTTTGCCTCCGCTTAGCAGCAGAAAATTGAGCAGCGGAGGGAAAGAAGCTGGGTGACGGGTTCAACAGCGAAGCGCGCGACTTGTTTCGAGGCCGCGGCCTGAAAAAACGAATAGGGTGGTAATCCGCTTCCTCTTTACCTTGCATCAAAAGATTGGGTTGCGGCGGGGGCGGCCTGGCAAGTTGATCTCTTACTCGCTCCGCCATCACCTGCATAAATCGCAGACCGGCCGTCACGGTATCTTTAGGTACCGGTATGGTTCTTTCAGTCGCGACCTCAGGAAGGATGGCCTCCTTAAGGCTGGTCGCATCCTCAGACAGGGCGAATCCTTTCTCTCCTGGCGGGTTGGCAGCCTGCAGTTCGGAAGAAGTTCTCAGCTGATCATCTTGCTTCTGAAGAGAATCAAAATCCTTGAGGAGGTCACTTACGGAAATGCTATGAGCATCGACTGGAACCTGGTCGTTCGGCTGGGGGGACGGAGTAATCAAGCCCTCCGAGACTTCATTCTCGCGCGACTTGCCTTGCAGGCTGTCCGCTCTCAGTTTCCCGGACGCTGCCTTGTTCTTGGCCTTTAGCTTCTTCATCTTCTTGAGAAGCCTGTCCGCTGTGGACTCCTCCTTCTTTCTCTTCTTCGACTTCAGGGCGGTTGGTTTTTCCGGACTGTCCTCAACGTTAATTACTGGAGCTTCCTGATCGGTCGGCTTGGGGGAGTCAACTGCCTCTCCCCTTTATCTCTTATGTTCAGATGAAAAACCCAGGACGGAGTAACTTCCATCTTGAAAGACTCATCCCCATCGCCTTTCTGGGAAGCAGTCTCCAAGTCTGTCTTACCCGGCGGGGAAGGCGGGCTGTTTCCTTTGTCAGAGAAGGTTGGGGGATCAGCTGGGGTGGGTTCGGACAGCTCGCCTCATTTTTAGTCGACAGGACGGCTGATTGCTCAGGAAGCAGTTCGGTCGGCTTACTCGCCTCCTGTCCAGACGACAGGCCGACTGTCAACCCTGCAGGCGGGTCGGTCGGTTTACTTGTAAAAGCAATTGTTACAGTCTTATCAGGCCGCGTCGCCTTTTTCTTCTTCTTCTCTTTCGAGCGGTCTCTCTCGCGGTTCTTTCCGGCTTCTCAAGAACTTCGAGCGCGGCCATCAGTCCACCATCTTTTTCGGGCTGTTCAACCCGAAAGTCCTAACCGCAATAGGCGAGTAGTGACTCGTGGTAACAATGGAGTTATGCCAGAATCGAAGCTTCTGGAACATTTATAACCAACGGGGTGAAGTCGGCGCGGTCTCCGGCTAGCACTGATATTTCGAAATCTTCACAGAAATTTAAAAATATGAGGGGATTATGTTTACCCGGGAAACCGCTTTCAAGAGGATTACTCGCAGACCGAGCAGTTTGCGGATCCAAGTCGCCCGGCTCAGGTTAAACGAGATCCATCGACACCAGCTAGCACAGGTCGGGCGGTCTGGCATAACTCAGACCGCCGCCAAGTACTAAAGATAGTCCAAGCCCAAGTCCAACAGGGCAAGTCGCGGTCTCAAGTCGGAGATCGCGCGGTTATGCCATGGAGATAAGCCCAGATTCAAGGTCAAAGAACACGCCGTGGTCTCAAAATAGAGACCGCTCGGATAGCACCGTCACCTTGGTCGCATCATCTTTATCTTCTGGACAGACAAGTCGGAAGGGCAAGCCGCCAAGCCGCGCGGCTTATTTCTTTCCTTCTTTGTGTATCCCGTCACCGCCTGCCCGTTTCTCCTGTACCCGGGCAGGCGGTTATTTTATCCATGCCGTTCGGGCAGGCCCCCAAGCCTATAAATAGGGGCGGCACTGTTCCCAAGACACGCACAATCGAATCTAGGAGCTCGCTTGTTTGAGCTGCGGACTCGAGTTTCTCGTCTTGCGGACTGTCTGCCAGCCGGCTTCTCTTTTCCTGCACTTGTAACCCGCTGTAACCCCTTCTTTCTAATCAAAGGAAAGCCCGTCGCAGGAGTGGCATTTGCCGCGGCGGGCGAAGTGTGGCCTTGACCGCTGCTAGCGGTCTCATTCTTCTGCACAAAAAGTAACGGCAACCCGCAGCCTCCGGTTTCCCTCGGAGGTGCGATTTCGGACTCAACACACCGGAATGGAGACGGCATTAAATAATTAGAAAATACATGTTAATAATTTAAGCGAATATAAGCGTGAAAGAAAGATTAAAAGACTTATATAAAAACAGAAATAGTATCTGTCCCAACCGTCTTAATCAAGCATTAAAGAAAATTAGCCTCTCATCTGGGATGGGGGTGGTATAGAAATGAAATACTTATAAAAGTGCAGAAATAATATCCGTCCCAACCATCATGATTAAGCACTAAAGAAAATTAGCCTCTTATCCGGGATGGGGGTAATAGAACATTTATATAATAATTTAAAGGCTGAAAATTAAAACTGAAGAGTGTGTTACACACTCAGAACCCAAAATAGGGTTTGGAAAACATCACTCGAAGACTACTTCTAAACATTCAAAGACAAAGTTGAGATAAGAAAACAAACTATTTTATTACCAAAATGAAGATTACAACTAGACTAGGAAAGAGAAAGTAGCTAACTAGAAATGCAGGAAATAACTAACATACAAGTCCTAAACTACTCCAAAAAACTAGCTAACACACAAAATTCTGGATAAGAAATGCTTCAGCCGACCCCTCCTATTTATAGGAAAAAAATTATTTTACACGCCCCGGTCATGGGCATGACCAAGGGCGTGACTTCTGCACGTGCGTTGCAGTCGCTTCAGCGCCTTCCTGGAATCACTTGATAGGGAAAATGGTTGCACACGCCTGTGACTTGAGGTGTCACGGCGTGACCCTGGGCGGCACACATCTGATTTAACTTGCGGCGTGACGAATGGCATGTACACTGGATTCTGGAAGGATTTGA
>JAWHQI010002874.1:0-22391 GCA_033032865.1 Dactylorhiza incarnata | reverse complement strand
GGACACACCACCAAACGACGACGGTGAAGTCGGTTACTCCTGCTCGCTCGCTGCCGTCTGCCGTTTTCAAACAGCCAGTTCAGTTGTTTCGTTCGGAGGCAGAGAAGGAACCACCGGACCAGGGCCATTCGAAATACTATTAAATTTTCGATTCAATTTTAATAAATTTCTCATAAAGTTCTTTAAAATAAATACCCAAAATCTTACTGTATTTGATTTCTCAAAAAACCGGGACCAAAGCCGAAGCGAAAGAGTTCGAGCAGTTTTAGCTTCCTTGGGCCTATTCTCTACCTGCGCTGTGTGTCCTCGTCGATTATGTGCAACTTTGCACGTGCTCCATCCACGCTACTGTTTGTTTGGATGGCGTCCTTGCTTGTTTTGGAGTAAGAGTGAAATTCGAATTCAAGCCAGCGTCTAGTTCTCTGAAATTTGCGAATTAATCAGTATGGTGAAAACCGGGACAAAACGTCGTTCCACGGGTGCAAACGGAAATAATATCCCGCCCTCGAAAATGCCTTTGTATGTTGATAGGTTAATTTTTTTTTTGTACTTTAAACGATAGTTTTATAATGTACACTTTTCAACGTCTGCAGGTCTGTGCCGTCCTCTCAAGGTGGGTTTGTGTCACCGCAGAACAGCTGCGTGAATTGTGGCGTTATGACAATCAATGTGGGGTGAAAGTACATGAAGGGTTGTCCGTTGCGAACTTGCTCAGTGGTTGATGAACAGGATAAGGACGACAGCAGTGCTCATGCCCCTGGTAATTAGCTAATGAAATAATCAATTTTACATACTCTTGTCCGTTGTTATTATTTATTTCTCATTTTCTTTTCTCAGGTTTAACCATGCAAGAAATGACACTTCTGAAATCATCCATCCTTGACATGTGGAAGCAAGCAGGGACTTTGTTTGAAGTCTTCATAGATAAAACAGAAGAAAAGAAGGGTACCGCCTTCGGGTGAGAGAAGACTTAGCTGTGAAAGTCTCTATTAAAGCACAGGATTCTTTAGTATTCGGCTGGATTGCCCTCATCCCAGCAGAATTGTCTGAAGTACATGTTTTCAGAAGGAGTTGTGCAGAACCAAACGGGTATCTAGGTGGTCCCGTCAGCTATATGAACTGGTGTCCATACTAATAAGCAGCAAGTGTCTGTGCTTACAAGTGTAAGTAATCCAGCCTATGTGCAAGATGTATACAACCGGAATCTTCCTGCTGGAACTGAGGTTCGGTGGAATTATGGCTGCAATCAGTACATGCCTGATAGTGGTGTTTGGTTTAAGGAAGAGGTAATTATTTGTTCGCTGTTCAGTTCAAAATGGAATTGAGGAATGTTCACATTGTCCTTTTTTTCTTTACAGTGTTGCTGTATCTCCAGTGTAGATCCTGCAGACCCAGAAGCGACATGGGAATAATGACAGATACCGTGATCACTATTATAGAGAACTGTGTGTGCTGTGTGGGTTTCCATACAGCATAGGTAATAAGGAAAACAGAGTTCAAAGGAAGCAGCACTTGGTTGGGCTCCACGCTGACTTTCTTGGCAGTGTGTGGGATGGATGTGGCGATTATGACCAGCAAATAGTTGAACAGGATGTTTTGTTCTGCAAAGCTGATGAACTTAATCATCTGCTGGGTACCTTAAACAGGATGCACTGGAATGTGCTTCCTGCGTGTAAGGTCTTCAGCCAAGAGTGAGTGCTGGATTTTCTTTCTATAATTATTTTGTACAAACATTCACTTCTTGGTGATTATCATCAGAGCCTTTAGTTGAATATCATTGTTATTGTAACCTAATATTTCAACTCATTCCTTTCAAAATATTCAAAATCACCAGGGTAGGTAATGCTAGGAAAACAACGTAATTTATTTCCATACCCTGATTGACACGTATAGTTGATAGTAAAATGACTTGAAATCTACGTAGCTCATAATGGTACTAATTTTTGTCCGAAGTCGGTGATTCCACTCATCATTTTCTCACCTGTTTCCAGGGAGCTCAAAAGCTTTGGCGTAGATGAAGACGCACTTCTGGATGAGTTTTCAAGGAGGAAGGAAATGTATAATGTGGGTGGAACGCTGTCTTAAGGGGCACTGAATTTCCTTCAAAATTAGCGCATTTTAAACCAATCGAAACCCGCAAGTGGAAAGTCATTACATGGAAGAACCAACTGAAACATGTTCCTGGACGCTTTGCTGTGCCCACTTATTTGAAATATGCCCATGAATTGAGACTTCAAGAAGTGGTTACTAGCTTTTGTGAAAAGTACCTGTAATTAATTTAATCTTATAAAATTATCTTCCCTTGAAACCCAATTTATGTAGGTCTTCTGTTCTGTGTTCTGATCAAGTTTGTGTTTGGTCTGTGTTCCAATCTTTTTCTACTTGCTGCGTCTATCTTTCATCTTTGGCACTGGAACCATCTTGCATGATGGCAGTCCCAGAACCAGCATGGTTGTGTGAAGGGGTTTGTTGTTCCTGGTGAGTTCATAACTGATTTTAAATAAAAATGTGAACTACTTCAAACTGTTTATATTTAATTGAACCTTTTTAAAAACTTTCAAATGACATGCTACATAAGATTAAGGACATTGATGCTTTCTTGCCTTAAGGGGGAACTTCTCAACCAAAAACTTCACACACGGTCTCCTGAAGTCTGTTTGAATGGTATTTACTCAAGTGAGCCTGTACATTTTTCTTTGGAATGTTTGATCCCCAGGTATATGGACATACTGGACATTCATATCTAGATGACTCTTTCTTGATGTAAGGGGATGGTGTAGCAGTTGCAATGTGACATTCCTCATGTGGAGCTACTTTTGAAGTACTACAGATCTCATGAAGTATGCATCTTCTGCTGCATTAATTATGTCATTATTAATATAAGCCTTGAGGAGAGATCTCTTGTGAACACCAATGATAGGAGTTAAGTCAACATGAACAGCGTTCCCACTGAAACATCATTTCAATGAGCTCATTTAGTACAAACCATTAACATGGAAACAAATAGGATATTAAGTGAAAAAAGTCACTCACAGACAGGCACACATGGGGTAGACACATCCATATGGAATCCAGGATTCAGTACCAAAATTGCAGGCTTGAGCTACATTGTGACCCAAGTTTCCTCCAGAGTGAGCTGCATTTGGTAGCAGCACCACTCCTTCTCCCTCTCTCTGAATTACCTGGAAGATCAAATGATAACTTAGGAGGTTTGTCATGTAGTGACATAATTATTTGCTAGGAGACAACTTACCACATTGAAGGGAATCCGTTCAGAAAGAAGCCAGGTGATATTAGGAATAAAAAATTTGTGGCCCAGAGAGTTCCTGCATGTGTTATGGGTCCCACCGAATCCACACCTTGCTAATGCATCAGTTAGTTTGGCAACAGAATGTGGAGGTATTACAATCCTAAAAAAGAGAATTGGAAAAATTGTTTTCAAAATTAAGAAAAAGGCTTAATAGTTACCCGCAACTTAATGATCTTACCAGAATTTGGGATATCCGAACAGCAAGAAGTTAAAAGACCACAGTGACAAGTCTTCCACATGAATAGGGAATACAGTGTGAGTCCTTCCAAGATAAACCGGAAGGAAAAGAAACAAAATTGAAGGCAGAATCTAGCATACTGAGCATGTTCTTATAACATAGGTATACCATAGAAAATTCTCAGTAAGTTTCACATGTTTTCTCATAGCTTTCAACAATTCCTGAATTGTAAAGAGTTCCTAAGGGAGCACTTGGGTGGGCAGGAATTTCTAGATCTAAATAAGCACAGGTACTGCACTTGCATTTCTTCTGGTTGTTCTCCTTAAAACTTCTCAGACAGCATAGAAAGTTCAAGAAATTTGCTCTTTCTTGTATGGTACCCTGCTTCTGATATAGTTGGCGTCTTTCAAATGCAGCTCTCAGGCAGGAATCTTTGATGTGACAGAACTCATATTCTGGCATCTTTGAGCTTTTGTCAAATAATGGGAGAGCTGTAGCTCCCAATTCAGAAAAAAAATGCTTCAACAAACTTGTCCACACCTCCATTACTAATGATTCCATGCTGGAAGATGTAAAAATGCAGATTTAATGTTGTATAATAAATATGCTGAGAAGTTTGTAGGACTTTTTATAAGACCCATAACAATAGCTGCATGGAGTTTAGTGGATCAGTATGGAATAACTAACCAGCAGTTGAGTTTTGCCCTCATGGATTTCAAATGCATTGGTGTGGCTGTTTCCATGAATTGGTTTCTGAAAGTATTTGGCACAGGAAGACTAAAGTGGCCATAGAGTCCACAATCTAGAGGGTTTTCTAGAACAACTATCTCCTTTACTGCACGGTATGCTTCACTATTGAATTTCTCTAGAAAATCCTTCAAAGTAGTCTTCTTTTTAACATCCTTCTGGAGGTGAATCCTGCAAGAACGTAGAGATAAAATACCAAAAAATAAAGGGACAAACGTGAAAAATATGATACCTATTGAGTACACTAACCTTAAAGAAACCCAACTTCTGCACAAGCGGATCTTATACTTCATGTCACAGAATTCTTCGAAATTGAGGAGATCGTCCTCATTTACTTCAAAATTTGGGTATCCCTCCTCAAATATGTTCATTTTCACTTTCAAGAGAAGATGTGTGTCTCTCTATGGTTAAGCACTCGACTCGTAGTTTCGTTTGTTTTTTGTTTTTTCCGATTCCGAGGCGCATTTCGCCTTCGCCCTTCTCTTGTTCAAGCAGACGCTGGGCGGTGTGGTGTCCTTGCGGTGTCTAGCAGACCACAACATTAGTTGATTTAAAACAAGTAGACGCAGTCAAAGACTGAGGGAAGGGATTAAAATTTTCATCAAGATAATCCTTTTCACAACACTGCAAAACCGCAAAACACATTAATTTGACATGTGATTTAAGTGTTTTCAGGTTGGCAGAACTCGCAGGTGAAACGCGTGTTTACTTTGAGAACTGTACCTTCGCTCCTTAAGGCCGTGGAAGGGATCTAAGATTTAGACTACTTTTAAAAATTTAGATTCAAACAATTAGATTTAGGTTGCCCTTCCAAAAAAAAAAAAGAAAACTATTTTTGTCTCTCCTAAGGTCTTTATGTGCATTGATAAATGCCTGAGTTATCAATGGCCGGGACAGTTGTATGCGTGAAAGCAGAGCCAGGAACGACTTTAGAGGTACAATTCGTTTTTCGTGTCGTTCGATCATTTGGCCTTTTGTCATTTGTGGATTTTTATGGATGCTATGTCACACAAGATGTTATTGTTATAACTTTTATTTTCCTTTTATCTGGATTTTGTCCCAGGCTCTGGACGTATCAGAAATGAAATTGACAAATTATAAATGTGAGGTTAGCGCAGGCAGAAGAGCAGGTTCCACAAGAAAATGCATGCATTGAGGTGTGCAGAGAGAAACTCAGTAACCAGAGCACCATCACATCTTCTTGTTATTTTTACAAGTTCAAAAGAGAAGGTATTTAAAGAGAAAATTATTTCTTGACATTAAAAAAGTGTCACCTCATACTACATGTGTTCTTCCTTCAGGTATTGACATCAAAGCCACTTCATACCTGTTTTCGAAGCAGTGCAAGATTATCATGTAGCTGTTATTCAGACAACATGATTATTAACTACACACGTAACTTATTGGAGGATTTTTATCTCATGTCACAGTGTCGCAATTCACTGTACTGTTCAAAGGTACCATTTTCTCCTACCATAGTTATGTGCAATCACTGCGGAAAGCATTTCGTGGCATTGGGAACCGCGTTTTGAAATTAACTAACCACATTGAGTCTAAACATAAGCTAATTGCCGAAAAAACTTACTCTACAAGTCATAGAAAGGTACAGTGCCCTCTTGGAGCAAATGAAAACTTCTTGCACAGGGACCAAGTCTTAATCGCAAATCATTTTGATTGAACAAAGTGTTTGGCTGCAGCAATGAATTTGTTTCAGGCATTAATTTTATATTTGTATTTACATTTTATATTTATTATGTATTATGTATTATTTGGTGTTTATTGGACTTTGTTTGCAACACAATTGCGATGAGCACCAGGCCACCTTCACTAGACTTGTGATTAGAGATGGTTGTTTTTCCAACAATCCACGAGTGGTAAATGGTATTCTTCCTGTTTCTGTCACTCACTGACAACATTGTGAGACATTTGTGCATGTGAGGAAAGATGAAGAGTGAGTTTGTTTGAGGAAGTTAAAGAAATGTGCAAACAAAACTCGTTGTTTGTAAACAACGATGTTGTTGACTGACAAAAAAGTCTGAAGTAGGTAAGGAAAACTAAGAGGTTGTTGGAAACAGTTATAGAAATCGATAAACAATATTGATGACCCCATGGTCGATGATGTTCCAGCCATTACTGATTGAAAAGTTGTTCGTGGATGATGACTTCATCAGATGACAACTCCATTGTTACAACATATTTTGTTGGCTAACATAATATGTGCTAAAAACCTTTGCAACACCAGTGTTGTAAAATTACAACACTATTTCTAAGAGTATGAGATTCCTTTCCAGGAAATAGGCTTTCTTGTTTTCCTGTATTTACTGGTATTTGAAGAAGTTATGAGCCCATCTTCGATTGGTGGCGAATGTTCATGATCATGTTTATGTTCCAATGTAAATAATACTTAATACATTTTTAATTTGTCTCATCCTTCCCACTATGCTACCAGTAAACACTAGAACAGTGAAATAATCTGATGTTCAGCTGATGTCCTGAGTTGAAGTAAATTTTCTACTTTACATTACTAAATTGGTGTGTGGAAAACCTTTGTTTGCTCAGTGAGTATATTCTAGAACACCCCCTCCAGGAACACCCTCTTGTTATTTTTATTTTTTGGCTTTTAAAGTATTTTGAAGAAATATAATGGATTTTGTTGTATTAAGTGGATGTGTCTGAAAGATACTCTTCCACTAAATTTAAGATATTTTTACATTATATTATTCATTTGTTTTTTTTTTTAATAATAAAGGACAACTTTTTTCTAATTTCCAGAACAAAAACAACAAGAGGGTGTTCCTGGAGGGGGTGTACTAGTATGCTCCCTGCTCAGTATTAGTTAATATTGCGGCTTTGTCCCCTAGGTATCAATTATGTCTCCACTATTTAGAATGTATAAAATTTACAATAGTTATTGTGTCTTGTAATAAAAGCGATGGAACTTATTATGGAAACTATAGGCCTATATTTAATCAGTCCCCAGGCAAAAGTATTTGAAAATGCTACAAGTCACTTTTTGACTACTTCGAAAAAAAAATACAAAAAAAATTGTGTGTAATATGGATTTTGATCCAATTCAAGTACAGTTTCTGCCACATTTAGAGACTTTCACTAGAGTTCACTAGAGTTCAAGTAGCTAGAAAGTCAACTGGGTACTGAGAGTATGACTGCAGGTCTGTTAATTGACTTGAAGGCTTTTGACAAGGATCTTTATTAAATCCTTAAATTTTTATAACTCAAACACAAATACACAAACTATAAAATAAAATTTTCATACATAATCATACATAATCAGATAAACAAAAAAAATGTAGAAAATACATTTATAAAATAATTGAAGTGCAAGAATGCAGACAACACATGAGCTAAGTAGCTCCAGCAGGAACAAGAACTACATCTTTGTCATGGCGGCAAAGAGGGCAAGTTCCTCCCTTTTTAAGCCACTCTGAGAAGCATACCCAACAAAATAATTTGTGACATTGTTCACATTTAAAATTAACACGGTGCACGCGCTGAAGGCAGATCGGACAGTCTGAAAAACAAAGGTTGGGTTTTGCTGTGCTTTAATTTAAATCATTTGAACAAACTATCTGCTTCAGGACACTGGAGAGGAGGCATGGGAATGAACCCATTAGGCAGAATACCTTTCTCCTCCAACTCATCTAGAAGATCCTGTTCATCATCTTGGCATGCTTTGTATGCCTTCTTGAGGGTCTTGTTCATCCGCTCCACCACATCATCAGCAGACTCAAACGAGTCTTTCTTTGCTCGGCTAGGACCTGCTTGAAGAAGACCTGCTTCGCTTGGACCTGCTGAATACACACAAAGCAAATTAAGTTAATTTATGTTTGAAATGCTATTAGCAATCAACACAATGCAATATTCATATTGAATAAAAGTACTGACCAAAAATATATAGGAGCTACTACAACCAACTCATCACTCATCATTTTTCACTTTGACTTTCGAGTACTTTTAGATGAGCGTTACCAGGGAATGAAAATAGCTGTCTAAAATCTGGTAAGCTCATGCAGAACAGCAAGATTTAAAGAAGGAAAAGAAACATCACGTTGTGTCTATAAGTTAAACAGTATGGCTCATAGCTGTAACAGGGGTGACCTCTTAACAAGCCAAATTAGCAGTCACCGCTGTTACAGCTATGTGACATACTGTTTAACTTATAGACACATAGTTTATGTTTCTTTTCCTTCTTTTAATCTTGCTGTTCTGCATGAGCTTACCAGATTTTAGACAGCTATTTTCATTCCTTGCTAACGCTCATCCAAAAGTACTCGAAGTCAAAGTGAAAAATGATGAGTGACTTATCTATTTCAATGTCACTGGGAATGAGTCACGAAACCATAAGAGTATTATTTAATGATGAGAAAATAAAGCAATGTTGAAGGGATTCCTAAAATGTGGTTTTAACTGAAGTGGAAAGATATTGCCAGAATGATCCCACTGATAGCAAACTTTTTACACCTTCATCTAATGCAATCCCATTACTACTTTATCAAAACCATGTTCACACACTGTTCCACAGTTATCAATATTTCCGCATATTTACTTATCACTCTGCCAAATATGTCATGGCACATCTATAATGACTTCATGATCAAGCCTGAGGTCATTAGATTGAAAGAAAACTTAGTTAATTGCTGCTCACCTTGAAAAGGTGGGGATTATTCATCCGATTCGTATGGCTCCATTTCATCCCCAGTTGAAAAATCAGCTAGAGACATAAAGCTCACTATGTATATAATTGTGTGCATTGAAATACAGAATATTATACTAGAACCCACAGGATATGTAAACCCCTAATGTCACGATTTGAAAAGAGGATACATTATAAAAATCGAGGTATAACTTGAAAACGCCAATTATAGTAGAAACTCCCCCTTAAACGATGGATGCTATACATCAACACCAAATGAGCTAGAACTGTACCTGCATCAATTGTAGATTGTGCACCGATTGTGCCAGAGCGGAGCCTCTTTTTGAGAGGTGTAGCTGCCTTCTTAGCAGCAGCAGCAGCTTCTGCCTCTGTCCTAAGCTTATCCAACATTTTCTGTGTTACACCTCCTTTCTTTTTCTTCTCCTCTTCTTTCTTGGGAGCTGAAACAAAGCATTGGACATTCCTTACACGCGTTTGTGTTAGGAGGGTTTGGTTTTAACTATAGAAGGAACATCTTACCCTGTTTAGATTTTTTGCTGTTTTTGCAGCCGCCGTTGGAACTACCACTGTTTTCTCCTACAACATCATCCGGCTGAAGGAAGATTCAAAAAGAGTTAAATTAATTCCAAAAGACAAAGACCAATCAATTAAATAATGTCATAATACAGACTTTGTGAACACCAGGAAGGTAGGCTGCGCCGCGATTAGCTGAGTTCCCAAGAACAAGAACCGTGGGTTCCTCCTCGGAGTCGTCAAGCGAATCATCTGATGATAAAACAAAAGGCAAGAACTATATGACCAAATCCCGTTAGAGATTAAAGACTAAATAAAAACAATACCAACCTTGACCCCCGTCAACAACAGGCTCAGGAGAACCTTCAGGGAGAGTAGGAGACACCTGGTCACACTGCCGCTCTGGTTGGCTTGGAGCAGGGCAGGCCGCGTAGAGTGTCGACTGCTCCGCCGGGCCCCACGTCTGCTGCCGTGGCTGGCTTGAAGCAGGGCGAGGGGCGCAGGGGATCTGCTCCTCAGAGCCCCAACTCTGTCCTGGCTGGCTTGTAGCAGCGCGTTGCTGCTCCGCCGGGCCCCACGACTGCTGTCCTGGCTGGCTTGGGGAGGGCGTGGCTGCTCCACCGGGCCCCACGACTGCTGTCCTGACTGAGCTGGACCAGGGTATGACTGCTCCGCCGGGCCCCAAGTAGGCTGTCCTGGAGCAGGGCGTTGCTGCTCCACCGGGCCCCTAGATGGCTGTCCTGGAGCAGGGCGTGGCTGCTCCACCGGGCCCCAAGATGGCTGTCCTGAAGCAGGGCGTGGCTGCTCCGCCGGGCCCCACGACTGCTGTCCTGGCTGGCTTGGAGGAGGGCATGCCTGCTCCGCCGGGCCCCACGACTGCTGTCCTGGCTGGCTTGGGGGAGGGCGTGGCTGCTCCACCGGGCCCCACGACTGCTGTCCTGACTGAGCTGGACCAGGGTATGACTGCTCCGCCGGGCCCCAAGATGGCTGTCCTGGAGCAGGGCGTGGCTGCTCCACCGGGCCCCAAGATGGCTGTCCTGAAGCAGGCGTGGGCTGCTCCGCCGGGCCCCCCGACCGCTGTCCCTGGCTGGCTTGGGGGAGGGCATGCCTGCTCCGCCGGGCCCCACGACTGCGGGTCCTGGCTGGCTTGGGGGACGGCGTGGCTGCTCCGCCGGGCCCCACGACTGCTGTCCTGGCTGGCTTGGGGGAGGGGCGTGGCTGCTCCACCGGGATCCACGACTGCTGTCCTGGCTGGCTTGGGGGAGGGCGTGGCGCTCCACCGGGCCCCAAGATGGCTGTCCTTGAAGCAGGGCGTGGCTGGCTCCGCCGGGCCCCACGACCTGCTGTCCTGGCTGGCTTGGGAGGACGGCGTGGCTGCTCCGCCGGGCCCCACGACTGCTGTCCTGGCTGGCTTGGGGGAAGGCGTGGCTGCTCCACCGGGCCCCACGACTGCTGTCCTGGCTGGCTTGGGGGAGGGCGTGGCTGCTCCACCGGGCCCCACGACTGCTGTCCTGACTGAGCTTGGACCAGGGTATGACTGCTCCGCCGGGCCCCAAGAGGCTGTCCTGGAGTAGGGACGTGGCTGCTCCACCGGGCCCCAAGATGGCTGTCCTGGAGCAGGGCGTGGCTGCTCCGCCGGGCCCCACGACTGCTGTCCTGGCTGGCTTGGAGGACGGCGTGGCTGCTCCGCCGGGCCCCACGACTGCTGTCCTGGCTGGCTTGGGGAGGGCGTGGCTGCTCCACCGGGCCCCACGACTGCTGTCCCTGGCTGGCTTGAGGGAGGGCGTGGCTGCTCCGCCGGGCCCCAGGGCGGCCTGTCCTGACTGAGCTGGACCAGGGTATGACTGCTCCGCCGGGGCCCCAAGAGGCTGTCCTGGAGCAGGGCGTGGCTGCTCCCACCGGGCCCCCAAGATGGCTGTCCTGGAGCAGGGCGTGGCTGCTCCACCGGGCCCCCAGATGGCTGGCCTGAGCAGGGCGTGGCTGCTCTGTCGGGCCCCACGACTGCTGTCCTGGAGCAGGGCGTGGCTGCTCCACCGGGCCCCAAGATGGCTGTCCTGGAGCAGGGCGTGGCTGCTCCGCCGGGCCCCACGACTGCTGTCCTGGAGCAGGGCGTGGCTGCTCCACCGGGCCCCCAAGATGGCTGTCCTGAGCAGGGCGTGGCTGCTCCGCCGGGCCCCACGACTGCTGTCCTGGAGCAGGGCGTGGCTGCTCCATGGGGCCCCAAGATGGCTGTCCTGGAGCAGGGCGTGGCTGTTCCGCCGGGCCCAAGACGGCTGGCCTGCAGCAGGGCGTGACTGCTCCGCCGGGCCCCAAGATTGCTGTCCTGGCTGGCTTGAAGAGGGGCGAGGAGCCGTAGGGCATCTGCCTCTGCAGGGCCCAGACCATGTCCTGTCTGGCTTAAAGCCGGTTCGAGCAGCGTAGGGGGGCGCCTGTTCCGGGCCCCGCTGCCACTGCTGCCTGAGGCTGGGTTCGGCTGGTAGCGAAACTATTCGCGGTTGGTCCGACCTGCTGCTGGGACAGACCAGAGAGGTAAGGGTGGTTTAGGTTGTTGCCTGGTCTGGGAGTTAGGGTATGGAAGGAAAAAAATCGCAGTAAAATAATATTTCGGTGTACAACCTTCCTAGAAACACAATATGATGTAGGAGGCATGTTTGGGAAATACACTGGCGGTCAAAATTAGCGCCCCACTTTGATAATTCGCTATAACTTTCTCCATAGTTGACAAAAATGGCTCAAATTTTGCACAGAGGCACCTCAAGGGGTCCTCTCAAGATACTCCAGATCGCGTCCCTCAACGCCACCCCTAAGGGCGTATCCAACCCCCATCAACAAAAAGTTGTCAAAATGGGGGTACAAAATGGTCCCAAGAGTGGCTTTAAAAATTGAATTTTGTGAAAATCTGCTTCGAGGCAGAGTGACTGCGTGAAAGAGAAGCGATTTGCAAAGTTTCAGCCCCTTTGTTCAAACCCACCCCTTTCTACCCCAAATGGGGTGAATCTTGAACGGGTGGTGGTAGCGCGACGGGACTGGCATCATTGGGTCGGGCAGCCGCCAAAACATGAAATGACGCCACATCCTTGCCACACTTCCTCTGTTTCGACACCCTTAGGTGTGAAAAACTGTGTTTTGGGGTAACGATTGAACGCTAAGTTCAACGACCGTTGTCAACTTTTTCAGCGAGCGATTTTTTTTGTCTCAAGTGTTTTGCAGGAGGTCAACCCTTTGTCTTTCGGGGCCCAAAATGGGACAGTGGTGCTCCGACATTTTCGACCCGACAAATTGCTTCAAAGTCAACCTTGCAGGTGTCTGTGCAAAGTTTAAAAATCGAGAAATGCATTTTTCTCACCAAAACTCAATTGGGTATGGTAAAGGGAGGCTCAGTGCCTCTAACTGAAGCATTATCTGATGGATTGTGGCTTTTTCATTCGAAGTTTCTTTGTTTTTGACATGTGCCATTTGCAGAAAACACCTGCAGGGGCGACTTTGAAACCATTTGTCGGGTTGAAAATGTCGGAGCACCGATATGCCATTTTGCGTCCCGAGAGGCAAAGGGTTGACCTCCTGAAAACCACTTGAGACAAAAAAAATCGCTCGCTGAAAAAGTTGACAACGGTCGTTGAACTTAGCGTTCAATCGTTACCCCAAAACACAGTTTTTCACACCTAAGGGTGTCGAAACAGGGGAAGTGTGGCAAGGATGTGGCGTCATTTCATGTTTTGGCGGCTGCCCGACCCAATGATGCCAGTCCCGTCGCGCTACCACCACCCGTTCAAGATTCACCCCATTTGGGGTAGAAAGGGGTGGGTTTGAACAAAGGGGCTGAAACTTTGCAAATCAGCTTTCTCTTTCACGCAGTCACTCTGCCTCGAAGCAGATTTTCACAAAATTCAATTTTTAAAGCCACTTTTGGGACCATTTTGTACCCCCATTTTGACAACTTTTTGTTGATGGGGGTTGGATACTCCCTTAGGGGTGGCGTTGAGGGACGCGATCTGGAGTATCTTGAGAGGACCCCTTGAGGTGCTTTTGTGCAAAATTTGAACCATTTTTGTCAACTATGGAGAAAGTTATAGCGAATTATCAAAGTGGGGCGCTAATTTTGACCGCCAGTGTAGTATCTTGACCATCTATTAACCTAATTCACAGTTACTTTGTTTCTAAGGCTCATGTTTCTATGATAAACTTGGGTGATGAGGAGAGGTATCCCACATCTCTTTTACATCCAAGTCCATGTGGTTGGACTGATTGAGAACAATTTCAACTCTAGTAACATCTGACCCTGAGCTGTTTTGAAACATGCGTGTGTGTACCATGTGCGTGCAAGATTGCACAAATTTGAGCTTCTTGTGTGCAAATTTGCACAAAATTGTGCTTCTTTGCGTGCAAATTTGCACAAAAATGGGATTCTTACATGCAACATTGCATGCCAGCCGTCACGTAACACCCACCTTTCAGCCAGGTTCCTAATGAATTAATGACATTCAGGAACTGAAAGGCCTTAATCTACTAAAAGTAAAAATGGAAGAGGATCTCAACACACTGACTGGCTGAAAGCAGTCAATTATTTATGAATCTCAGTAAAACAATCTACATTATTTTCTCCAAACCTAGCCAGAGAAGCGATGCTGAGTTAAATATTAGAATTGGTGAAGAGAAAATCACTTGTGTCCATAATGCAAATCCCTGGGCTAGTGATTGATGAGGACACTAGGATGGGAACACCAAATCAACTACGTCACAAAAAAAATAGGATCTCTAAGTGGTGTCCTGGACAGGCTCAGATGTATGCTCCCTAAACAAGCTCTGAAGTCCATCTACTATGGGCTAATCCAATCAAATCTAGCATACATGAGTGTGATCTGGGGTACGGCAACAAACACGTGCCTAAATCCCCTTCGACGACTCCTGAATAGAATCATCAAAACAAATCTTTGGGCTTAATTTCAGACACCCCTCTAAATGCCTGTATATCGACCTTCAACTTCTGCCAATCAGGAGACTCACAAATAAATCACAGCACGTGCGCTTATATCATCACAAATAAGAAAACAAACAGGCAATCTGTCTTCCATCAAATTACCAATTCCATAGCCACTATGCAAGGAACCAAGATAAACTAGACCTACATTTCTAACTCTACCAGATATGGCCCTTGCCTGAATAATTATTGAACACATATTCAATAGCCTGCCAGATACCATTAGAAAGGAAGAGGATACAAAAACAAAATTAAACTTAAAAACCACTCCTATAAAATATACTGATAGCATTGTAGTTCCTTGCTCCTTTCCTTGTCTCTACCTTAAGACTGCCTTTTGTTATTGAATGCTAGTATTGCACCTTGTTCATTCGTGTCCTAGTACATCTTAACATGCCTATGTCTAATTCTTAAGTGTTATCCGTCCTTGAAATTTTGTTTATTTATTACAGATGTTTATTTTACTGTTAAACTTGGTAAAAACTGTCATGATCCTCCTGTGAACTAAATCAACTCCGTATGGAGCCTATTGCTCTTGGAGTGTGTCTTGTGTTAAATAATAAATAAATAAATAAATAAATAAATAAATAAATAAATAAATAAATAAATAAATAAATAAACAAATAAAAGACGTGGATGAACCCAAATTCCATCAATGAGAAAACTATCATTCCTCTTAGAACGTTATTTATAAAATGCCCTTGGATAGATCACAGAAGTTACCTCTTTTGTCCCAATATGGAGATTCTCGTCCAAAATCCTTCGGCTTGCGAGGCATGATCTGAGTCTAAAACAGCTGACCTGGATAACATACAATATAAATGAAAAAAATATTTACCACCAAGGCGATTGTGAAAGCAAAGTGAGTGCACTGAAAAGTGAAAGTGTCACTCATTAAAGGTGCCCCTACAAAGAACTGCTGCGGTTGTATCCTATGTCTGCCGTGATATCATTGTGGGGAGTGTTTGGCCATATAGTAGCTTTCTGTATTCACAATTTGATATAGTCTTGCATAAAACAGTATTCCCTATGCCATAGGACAAGTTTCAGGCTTATACTCACCACACATCTAATTATATACCAAAAATAGAATTTGCTTTATTGAATTATTTCAGATTCAAAAATTTAGTTTTTGTATATAATTACATGTGTGGTGAGTAAAAGACTTAAACTTGTCCTATGGCATAGGGAATGTTGTTTTCTGCAAGACTACATCACATTGTGATTACAGAATGCAAACATATGGCCAAACACTCCACACAATGATATCACTGCAGACACAGGATACAACCTCAGCATGAGTTCATTGTAGGGGCACCTTCAAAGAGCCTAAGTACAATAGAGCAAAACGACACAATGGAAGCAACCAACATACCTCCCATTCTTAAAAGACTGAAAATCGTGATACTCAATCGTAAGGTCTGTTTTAGTTTCACAAATGGAAAAATACTCACAAATTTGAAGAAAAACGACCCTTGTTGCGTTTGGAGCCGGAGCTTCGGAAGTCCAGACAATCAGAGAACAGCTAACGCGGCGTCAGAATCGGAATGAGGTAAATAATTCCGTCAGGAAGGCAGGCGCGTTGGCGTCGCAATAGAAGTAGGAGACACCTGAACCAACAACATATGAGCCTAAGAACAATGAATGAGAGGACGAGGCACTAGAAGCAACATAACCTCCCAAAAAGAGAACCCAGTGAGAACAGGTGTTGCATCGACGTCAAATACATCAAACACGTTAATTGACTAAAATATTACTGCAAATTCGACCATTGACGTCTATTCTACATTGAAAGGCGACCCTGGGAAGACGAGAATCATCGTGACACTCAGCCAGACTGTTTTGAAACCGTATTCCAATTCAGTACTTTTGTTTTCATTTCACAATTTGACAAAATACTTACGTATTTGTGCAACCCTTGTGGAGCTCAATAATCCACAATGAATGTCCCAGACAGGTAACAGAGAACCGGTAAAGCGGCGTCGTCGACACGAGCTAGCTAGATATTTCGGGGGAAGACAGAGACGGCAGACAGACGGCAGGCAGGCAGAGGCACACGGCACACCACAGTTGCCACCAAGGAGTCAAGGGAGCCATAGAGCGAGCCGTTACTGGCGCAATTCAGAAGTGACTAACCTAACGTCATGTTATTAATTGCGAAGGATTTGTGAGTCACAAATCTCAGAAAGAGATGTATAATGAGTTTTGGTTCACTAATATTTATCGAATTATTGTGTTTCAAAAGTTGGCGTATCTTATCCATTTGAGTGCGAATAACGTTTGCTAAGAATATAAGCAGTCGCGTCGGCAGTGTGCCAAAGCCCAAAACTGCTCAAATTCTTAGGAAATGGGCCTCGATGTTAACAGTTTTAATGACATTTATTGTTTATGTACTTGTTTTAAAGGTAGGAATTGAGCGCTTTTCGCTCGCATCCGTTTTAGCCCGGCTTGGTGCCGTTAGTTGTTGATATCGCAGAGTCACTTAAACAGAGCAGCCGACAACTGTAAATGTAAACAGGAAAGATATCAATTTAATATACTATAGTTTTTGGTAATGCATTGCCGACGGTCGTTGAAGATGATGATGACTACCATCTATTCTGTCCACCGCAGCTAGTGTCGGTGGGTTGACGAATGCCTAACCCATTGTACCTTAACCTTTTATATGCATATACAGAATTTAATTCCTTGCCTTCCTGGTCCAAGTCCAAGCCCTCTATCATTTGGCGGTTTCACTTTTGAGTGTTACTGTATACTTGTGATAGCCTGCTAGTTTCACCTGTGCATGATGATTATTTATTTTCCGTGTTAATTTGCTCTGTCTAAATATGTAAGAGTTTACCTGTCGTTTGCTCCTGTGTGTTGCTCCTTGTTTTCATGCCTGTTTATTTAATTTGACTTGCTTTACCTTTTGTCTCGCCCTATGAGTAGGATTGATTGTTAAGTTTTATTATTTTGCCTCTTTCAGTGTGTACCGTTATTTGCTTGTGGTTCTGCATGTTGTTGTTTACAATGCTTAGATGAATGATATGATTTCATATTTTACCTTGTTCTTCTCTTTGAAATCTCCTCAGTGCCTCAGCTGTTTGAAGATTAGCAGACGTTATCCACAAAAAAGGCTTCAAAAGCAATTTTGCTGCATCCAACCCTATTTATCAAACTCAATGTGATATAAGTATTCTTGTTTCCCACTGGATTCTGATAAAGAGTAAATTTAATTTTCTATTATCTGTCTGATTTCTTTTATGTTATCTCCAGGTAATTTTTTTGGTGCCAAGTGTTTTTACGGACTTCTCAGTTACAAGTGCTCAATTTCTTAAGAAGTATGAGCATGACTGCTCTAATGGTTTAGGTAATGGTCTCCCAGTCATTTATGTTGAGTCAGATCTTGAGCAAAGAAGCGTTTCCATTTAAATGTAAGTGTTAACCCAAGTCATCCAGTTACTACTTCAATTATTGTTTTGGCAGTGCCCTTTTCTGAATGGGTCATGTTTTTTCTTGTATGTAGATTGCATCTCTATGCTTCTGTACGCAAAGTGATGGACAACGTTGTGGGGACAGGCTACATCTGGAGAGAGTACATCAAACCAGAAGCTGATAAATTCTAGAACTCATTTGATCTATGGCAGACGAATTTAAATTAAAAATTATTGTTTTCAGCTCTGATGTAAGTTTTGCTGCACCATTATTTTCAGCCCAATTATCATTTTATCTTTCACCTTTTGTTTTATCTTGTTACTAGGTTTCCCATCTTTATCCCTTTGACTTGAAGATTGGAGTGAGATTTCTGCACTGTTGGACATTGGGAGTTCGAGTACAAACTTGCTCCACTGCATTTGCCTTGGAGTAAATGAGTATGTAAAAGTGGCTGTAATTGAAGTGTTAAACCCTCACAGTCATAGACTCCACTGATGTGTATGACTGACTATGAATATAGTTTCATTAAAACCTGTTGTCAGATTAGTGTGCGTGGCCTTTGACCCTGACCAATGTTCACTTCAGAATATGGGGTCTGCAATGCTGAGTGGGTGATTTGCTTACTTTCGACAAAAGCAGATTACTCATTACTACCTTAAGACGCTAAAGAGAGAAAGAAACTCAAAGTGAGAAAAAAAACATCTAAATTAAATTCTAATGAGTCCACGAGGTACTTTTCATGAAGGGCATTCAGATGTAGACAGTAGAGAGAAAGGATTGACATCTGGCAAGCAACACTGCATAACAAGACATAAGTACCAGTACCGTGCCCCTCCGTATGGGCAGCCAGGCCTCGCCAATTTAACACTCGGAACACAAAAATACATCGACTTGAGCAAGAAGTGCAAAGTTGATGAGCGATATCATTGTAGCTGCACCTTTTAACTTTGTAAACCAGTCTAAATGACAAAAATGTCTTTGAAAAAGCTAGCCGGAATAGTTTAAAAGTAGAGATTTGACATTCGGATTAAGGACATTTAATTTGAATGGCTAATGGAATGGAATACAAATAACTATTTATTAAATGACTACAACTTCTTATTACAGCTGAATAAATATCCACTTTTCTTTTATTCAGGGTTCCATAATTCTTCAGACGAACTTACTAATAATGCACACACACATAATCATATAAAGTCAGAAAAACAGCAATTACAGGAAATAAAATGCTTAAGTATAATGCAAACATTGCAAGGAACACAACTATTTGGAAGAATACCTCTTGCCTTAAATACATCAAAGAGATTAGAAATAAGGTAAACAAGGCGTCAAACAAGAAAACATAATAAAATCTTAAGCACTTCTGCGAGAAGTGTTAAACTATGTTGTTATTACACAATAAAAATTACTGTAGAAAACGCATCCACAGTAATCAAAGTAAGAAAAATTAAGAGGAGCAGATTCACCTCCACAAGTGACAAACTAACCATTATGTTGTTAATACACAATAAAAATAATGTAGAAAATGCATCAACAGTAATCAAAGTAAGAAAAACTTAAGAGTAGCAGAATGGGAGCATACTAGTACACCCCCTCCAGGAACACCCTCTGGTTAATTTTTTAATTGCTTTAAAAGTATTTTGAGGAAATATAATGGATTTTCTTGTATAAGTGGATGTGTCCACCCTAAATTTCAGAATTTTTTACATTAGTTTATTCACTTGCTTATTTAATAAACAGAAAAGCTGATGACAACTTTCATTCTAAGTTCCAGAAAGAAACTTGTTGATGGTAGCCACAGTCCCACTTATTCTGCTCTGTTTGGCTTTGTTGTGAACTTCAAGCAATCTGTTGGACGGGGCTCTTGACCAAACGGCTGCTCATTTTAATAAGATTTCCAGGGCAGTTTTATAGAGTCCATCTTTGGGCATGGTATAGAAGTATATCTGTGCGTATTGTCACCAGAGGGGATATTAAATTCCAAAAGTAAAACTGCAAGAAAGATGCAACTTGCAATAGACAATTTTACTCTTGCAATTTTATATCCTCTCTGGTGGCAAAACCAATAGATATGCTTCTATACCATGCCGAAAGGTGGACTCTATAAAACTGCATTGGAAACTTATTAAAATAAGCAGCCATTTGGTCAAGAGCCCCGTCCAACAGATTGCTTGAGATACACAACAAAGCCAAACTAACTGGGACTGTGGCTACCATCAACAAGTTGTGTTCTGGAAATTAAATAAAGTTGTCCTTTACTATGTATTAAAAAAAAGCAAATGAATAAAATAACGTTTTTAAAAAATCTGAAATTTAGTGGAAGAGTACACATCCACTTCATACAACAAAATCCTATTATATATCCTCAAAATACTTCTAAAACAATAAAAAAATAACCAGAGGGTGTTCCTGGAGGGGGTGTTCTAGAATATACTCAGCAGGAATCACCTCCACAAGTGACAACTAACCACTTAGAATATTTTTTTAATGCTTTTTTTTTTCTGTATCTTAAAGTCAAGGGTGTTTTCAATAATAATAATAATAATAAAAAAAAGGTTGATTGAAAATGGGTCAGTTTGTACCTTGCGTGAACCTGCTAATTAAAAGGCTAAAAGACCTCAGTAAAAATAGCAACTAAAATTAAGGAAGAGCAGTAACACAAACAAACAATCAAAGCAGACTATCAGAAAAGCACATGAAAATACAAAAATGAAATAATACATTTGCAAAGATCAAGGAACACTCTTGTTTTCAATTCAATAAGGAAAAATGAGACTTTTTGTTTAGGCTCAGATTGATTGCAGTTCCAACCCAAACATTTCAGTTAATCATCACCATGAACAGCTGCCCAGTGTCCAACATGATACTTGTATGCAGAGAGAAACAATTTACAGGCTTGATCCAAGAAGCTCTGAACAGTATCGTTTCGGTTTGCATGCACATCAAGTCTAAGATCATTACTTAGTGCTGCCAATTTACGGTCGGCATAAACAGATTGCCACCTCCGTGTTCTTGAAACAGGGTCCCAGCTGTCAATGCTTCAATTGAAGAGATGTATTATGCTCAATCCGAGCCAGAGCTTCAATGAATGCGTAAATATTTGGTCTGTATGCACCGACAGCTTTTCTTAAAACTTTATTATGACTTTCACAAATGTTGTTTGTACGATGCATACTGTTGAACAGAGTCATGAACCTTTTACGCACAGGATTCATGATCCACTTCGTCTCAACGAAGTCAAAGAAGGGTTCAAGAAGGTAAGAAACTAGGACATCTCCTCTAGCTTCTCTCTTCACAAGGCCAAGTCCTACAAGGAAGTAACGTGATGGGAGAAGCGCAATAGCACAGGTCTTACGGATCATGTCCATGACAGCTGGTAGGGCATCTCTGTACCGAAGGAGCCGTAACCTGCTTGCTTTCCTGACAAAGGCACGGCATAGGTGCCATAAGCAGCCCTGAATCCGCGCAGCTACAGATTGAACAACAATGTTACACAGAAAAAGTCAAATGCATATTCACATCAATTCATAAACACTTACCAGGAAATGCCTCTCGCCACGCCTGTTGCTGGGGGTACTCCCAGTCACTCACTATCACAGATGGATTTAAATTGGGACACACCTGCTTCAATCAATTGAAATACTGCTCTGTAGGCTGATAAAGTGCGCCTCTCCATGAGAATCCAACCTATAGGAACACACTAACAAGAGAATGTTTGGTAAAAGGAACTTAAGGAAATAAAGCAGCAACAAGAGATTTAAAATTACACTTACAACGTTTCTCCATGGAGTCGCTAATACAAACACCTGACAACTGTGTGGCACCAGCGGTCTGGATCTAAATGTGCCATCTGATTGTAGAATATCAACCTTTGAAGTAAACGTTCTCATCCTTTCTGATATAAACGCTACGTGATGAGAGCCATCTCTAGCAGTAATTGAACCACAATACAAGTTGTCATCTTTGTCAATAGTGCAAGATATCTTAGAGCGCCATTGTTCTTGAAGTAGCAGTCGCGTAAGATCATGAAGTGATTGAGGGCACGGCTGTGGAAAGGACTTCATACGAGCTGCGTACATTGGATTCCTTAACCTCCTCATAGTCATTCTCCTCCGGACACACCTAGAGTATCTGTAACAAAGTCAACTTATGGAGTATACGCACTGAAATTCTTCTGACTGGACAATTTAGTGGATAAAAAAATTAAGTATAAGATTTTAATATGATGAGGTAGAAAGTAAATGGAGGATTCTCCTCAAAGTTGATTTAGGCAATATTAGGTCACAAACAGATGAGAGATTACAATAGTTAATTAGGGATAACAGTACAGGCTATATCAATTTAAAAAAATTCTTCCTATTTTGCAGTTCTTCACCTCCGATGAAGTTAAATGTCAAGATTCAAACCGGTACAGCCAAAGACACCAACATAAATGCACTTACTTCCGATTACTCCGCTCAGCATCCAAAATTTCTTGGAATCCTACATATCGACCCTCCCTGGCCTGATCCTGGACGTTTTGTCGGAAATGTCTCTTGGCAACAAATTCTTTGTCAGGGGGGTGATTATGATTGCT
>JAWHQI010002873.1:0-22434 GCA_033032865.1 Dactylorhiza incarnata | reverse complement strand
CCCCCCCCCCCCCCCCCCCCCCCCCCCCCCCCCCCCCCCCCCCCCCCCCCCCCCCCCCCCCCCCCCCCCCCCCCAATTATCTAATGTAACAGCAATAAGGCATCCCTCAAATTAGACAAAAATCAAGGAGCAGCCCCAAAATAAATCTAACAAGGTAGATATTCAGCAACCTCAGAAACAAAAAAAAAATCGGGATTATACAAACCAAGGCCAAAGTAGTAGAATCCAAGCAGCAGCCCCAGAAGGAATAAAAATTTCCAATAAATCCATATGCAGCCGACTGGAAACAAAACATAGCAGCCCCTAATAATAGATCTAGATAAGCAGCCCCCAAATAATAGATCTAAATAAGCAACCCCAAAACTTAAATTTCCGTTAGAACTATATACCCCAGCCCAAAGTAAATCCAGCTTAAAACGACAAACCATAAACCATCTCGATCAAGGAACGAAGGGGGAAGAAAGAGAGGCGGTTTTCTGCCTGAATCGGGAGCCGACACCTCTTGCTGAAGCGAGAACCACGGCCGGGAGGCTTCACCGCCACTACCGAAGCCAACGAAAACCCTCCGCCAACCCCGCTCTGGCGATGAAACATGCCTCGAAAAACTTGAACCCTTCTCCCCCGAAGGCTTCGGCGCCTTCCGACACCGCCCGACAGAACCCTACTTCGAGGCAGCAGCGCAAGAAGAAATCACGGGAAGGGAGAGAATGGGAACAGTTAGCAGATTCCTCAAAACATACTAATCAATATAAGTGTAAATGAGTGTATATATATATATGTATATATATATTTACATATATTTATATATATATATGTATAGATAAATATATACATACATTTTTATGAATGATAATATTGCCTATATGCACTTATACAGAATAACCTAGCATTAGACTCACCGGACGGCGACGCACATGAAATGGTAACGCCCTAACGCATTAATGCTACACAACGATAGCTTTAATATTTAAACCATCGATATTACCATAACACATCTTAGGACTAATTATGAGAAAAACCTGGTGAGTTACAGTTTATCTCTTCAGTTCGACGAACTCATTCTGCGTTCGATGAACTCCTCTCAGCGGTCGACGAAAGCTCGTCTCAGTAGTTGATCAAGTCTCAGCGTTCGGCGAACTCAGCTCTGCGTTCGAAGAATAAGTATCAGATGTTCAGATCGACGAAAGATCTTCTCAGCTCAACGAATTAAATATTCCAGCTAGCTTATCAGTTATTTTTCTTCAGTTCAACGACCTCCAGCTTGAGATCGACGAACTCCAGATTGTGTTCGACGAAACTTGTTCAGATCGACAAAATGTATTATTTCAGTTCAGTATTTCAGACAGATTATCTTATTCTATTCTCTGAACTCAGATCCTTTAGCAACGGTTCTATTATATCAGATAAGTAAGGATTACATCTTTCCTTTTATTATTTGGAGAATATAGTAATTGACATTTAGCTGAAAAGGACACGTTCATTGAAAAGGAAAAAGATAAATGACGTATCAGATTTACAGCTCCCAGGATATCTCTTTCAGAATATTTTATTCCTTAAAATAAGGGATTTGAATTTCAAATCTGTCAGAGATTTCAAAAGGGAATAAGGAAAGAAGATATACAGTATCAGATCAGATATTACAGAATAACTATACAGGAAAAAGAAAGTAGAAGGATATACAGTTGAGAGGAAGAAGAAAGAAATACACAGAAAAAGCTTTTCAGTCTTCATCTTCTTCAAGCAGCAATTTCATTCACTGAAAACATCAACACCTTCTCTCAATATTTCTGCTGCAAGATCAGATCTTCAAAGAGCAACAATAATCTTAGGAACTTATTCTCTCAGATTCATCAGCTATATGAAGATCAGTCATTCAAGAGAAAGCTCCATCCTCAAGCTGTCAAGCATTTTCAATCAGACAGAGGAGCTTTACAACAACATTCCACTAGAGTCTTCCCTCAGAATATTGACTGTTGGAACATAGTTCAACCCAATTACTGATTTAGGCTAGGATGTCTATTTCTAGGTATAGGATTTGTTTTGACCTATCATGTATAGTATAAAGGTCATAGGCTAAGTCTAGAAGAGTTTTGAAGATTAGCTAAGTCAAGGTGTTTGACGAACTTTGAACGCGTTCGACGAATTCAGAATCCGTTCGACGAACTTGGTTCGACAAACTCCAAAGATCTGTTCGACGAAAGTTTCTTCTTGTTCGACGAACTTCCCAGTTTAAGTTCGACGAACTTTCCCTTAGGTCGACGAACTTCTTCAGAGTTTCTATATTCAGTGACCTCTTCAATTCAGAGTATTATTTTGGAGTTATCCTCAGGATTTCTTATGAAGGCTGACAGCTGTTCTCATTATAATATCAGTCAGATATTGCAGTATTTTCTATCAAAGATTTTATTACCATTGCTGCATTAATTAAGGGCTGCATGCAGATTATTCTATAATGCAGATTGCAAGTTTCAAGGAGTTTAATATATTGATATTCCTTTTCTGTCAGAGGCAAAATCTTTCCTTTTGTGTCATTTCTTTCCAGCCCTGTTTGAAATTTGAAAAAGAGGATCAACTATCTCCGGTCCAGAGATTATTATTGATATTTATTCTAGAGAAAAGACACAGATACAGATAGATAATCTTTTGCTACTCAGTTTTCATTCCTCTCAAGAACTCTCTCTGATTTTCTCTGAAGTCTTCATCTTCTCCAGACGCCTACTCTTAATATCTAGGAATCATCTGCATCAATTCCTTCTAGAGAACTTTTGCTGGAGATACTTGAAGATAAAGAAGACCAACACCCTGAGCAGATTTTCTCTCCTGTTTATCTTACTCTTATTCACAGGGGGAGATCTGACAATCATTCAACAATCCACTGGTCTTCTCTGTTGTTAGAGAAAAGAGAAGACACCATCATCTTTATATACTTTTATTTTATAACTGTGTACAGGGTTGTAACTCCCTTCAAAAGTTGATTTTGGTTTTGAGCACCTGATCAAAAGCTCTGTGGTGGTTTGAGCACCTGATCAAAAGCTCCGTGGTGAAGGCTCACCTGATCAAAAAATGGCCTTAGTGGATTTCCTACCAGGGTGGTAGAAGAGTAGATGTACCCAAGTTGATTGGGGAACTACTATAGATCCTTGTGTCTTCTGTGTTTGCATTTATTATTTGTGCTGTGTTGTGTGTGCTGTGTTTTAGTTTATGGTTATATCTGTGCTGCACTCACTTACACATATACTTAAATAACTTAAATTGTTTTCTACAGATTTGTTTAAGCTAAGTAAAATTATTTTAAAATACTCTATTCACCCCCCCCCCCCCCCCCCCTCCTCTTAGAGTAATCTTGATCTATCCCCACTTTCAATTGGTATAAAAGCTAGATTTGGTTGTTATAGGCTAACACCTGGACCAACAGATCTGATAGATCTAGACTACTTTAAAGGTTTTTTTTTTGTTTATTAGAGCCATGGCACAGAACAAAGAATATTCAAGCACAAGACCTCCTATGTGCAATTGAACAAGTTTGCACTATGGCAAGCAAGGATCAAACTTTACATGAATTCTATTGATGAGGAAATTTTTAATTCTATTTTGACAGGACCTCCAACTGCATCAACCTCAACAACAACAGACACTACTGCTGTCCCTCCTCCAGAATGGACAGAAATACAAAAGAAACAGAAAACTGCTGCTGCAAAGGCCATGAATATCTTGGCACAAACCATGTTTGATGACATATTTCAGAAGGTGGTTGACTGCACCTCTGCCAAAGAAATTTGGGACTCCCTCACAAGAATGGTGGCAGGATCAGCAGATGAGAGAAAGGACAGAAGATCACATTTGATCTCCCAGTACGAGAATTTCGAAAAGGGAGAATCAGAGACTGTTGCAGAGATGTACAACAGACTCAGCCTTATCATCAATGAGCTGAGAACCCTGGAGAAAGTGGTCACAGTCACTGAAATTAATGACAAGATCCTGATGTGCTTCCCCAGCACATGGGACACAAGAATCTGGCCAATTAAAGATGCCAGAGGACTAAGTGAGATTACAACTGAGAATCTCCTTGGGAAGCTCAAATCTTATGAGCAGCTGATAAAGAGCAGAGAAGCAGAAGCCTCTTCATCTTCATCCTCAAAGAAAGAGAAGAGCATTGACTTTCAGGCAACAGAGGAAGAAGACAAGATTGGTGATCAGGAGATGCTGAGTCTCTTAGCAAAGAGATTTTACAAGATGGCAAGGAAGGACTTTAGAAGAAAGTCCAACAGGCACAATGAAAAGACAAGGTATGATAAAACTCCATCTAAAGAAATAATATGCTTTGGTTGCAGGAAGCCTGGACACATCCTCACTGAATGTCCAGAAGCTCATAAGAAAAGTAGAGAGAAAAGAGTAGGAACACTCCAACAAACACTCATCAAAAGGCCACAAGAAAAGAGAAAAGGCCTTGTTGTTGAAACCTGGAGTGACACTGAATCTGAGTCATCCTCCAGTTCCAGTGATGAGGAGAAGGAAGCAGAAGATAAGGAATTCTGCATGATGGCAATCAATGCCTCCTCATCAAATGACAACTCAGATGATGAATCTGAAGCTAATGGGGATGAGGTAATTTCCAGTTTTGATTTTCATTCAGAACAATTTAAAGATGACTTTAAACAGTTGTGCAAAGATATGATTAGATCAGAGAAAGAAATTATTTCTCTGAGAGACAAGTTAGCTAAGATGGATGGAATATCCACTGAAAACACTAAGCTCAAAAATGAGCTAAGGATTTCCAGGGAACAATTGAGTTCTCTAGAAACACAACTAACTGAGGCCAAGCAGCTAGAGAATTCTCTAAATGGGAGAAGTCTCAAGCTGATGGATATCACAAGCACAGTGAATGCCAGGCTGAATGGCAAACTGGGCTTGGGGGCATCATCTAATCAACCTCTTCTTTTGAAGAAGAATATGTTATCTACCCCAGTAAAATTTCTATCTGAAAAAGGGAAAAAAGCAATACAAGACACAGGAAAAATTCCTGGAACAAATATTGCTCAAGCAAGTTCGTCGAACGCCAATCGACGAAGCCAACAGGTTTTGTCGAACACAGAACGACGAAAACCATGGCCTGAATTTAAGCAAAAAACCTGCTGCAAACAGGGCTCGACGAATGCCACATCTTTCGTCGAACCAGGTCGACGAACACAACAAAGTTCGTCGAACGCCAATTTACTGAGGACAGACAACATACTTCCTCCTCTAAACTGAAGAATTCCTTTAGTTATTGGATTATCCCTCCTAGAAGATATCACCCTCTAGTTTATCATAGTCAACCTGTTGTCTCATATATTTCTGCATTTCAAGGTTACAAGAAGCAACCCAAGGTAACCTGGGTTAAGAACACCTAACCCCCTTTATATTGCAGAAAAAGAACTATCCTACCACAGAGGAACAGTGGTACTTGGACAGTGGATGCTCAAGACATATGATAGGAACAAGAGCCAAATTAATCAACTATAAGGCAAAGCTTGGACCAAGAGTGATTTTTGGAGATTCCAATTGGGGACAAACAGAAGGCTATGGATCAGTCCAGATTGGGACAATCATATTCAAAAAGGTAGCCTATGTAAGTGGACTCAAACATAACCTCATCAGCATAGGTCAACTATGTGATGAAGGATATCAAGTTTGCTTCAACCAATCTAGATGCATTATCTTTTCTGAAAATAATATTGTCATTTTAGGAAATAAACAAGGTAATGTTTATTTAGTAGATTTTAATTCAGCCAAACCTGAGATCTGCTTGTTTAACCAAGTTAGTAAAAGTACTGATTGATTTGTGGCATAGGAGACTAGGTCATGTGAACCATAGGACCCTAGCCAAGTTATCAAAGGGCAACCTTGTCAGGGGACTACCTTCTGGATCATACGAGAAGGAAAGCCTTTGCAGGGCATGTCAATTGGGAAAGCAGACTAAGAGCAGCTTTAAGTAACTATCTAAGAGTGATTCTCCTAGGATTTTGTACTTGCTGCACTTAGATCTGTTTGGACCCCTTCCCGTACACAGTTTGGGAGGTAAGTCTTACACCTTAGTTATTGTTGATGACTTCTCTAGATTTAGTTGGGTATTCTTTCTAAGAAGCAAGTCAGATAACTTCAAGGTTCTTACAGACTTTCTCAGGAGCATCAAGATTGAGTATTCTACTCAGATTGCATTGATCAGAAGTGATCAAGGCACTGAATTTGAATCTCTTCTGATGAGAGAATTCTGTGAGAAGGAAGGTATCAGGCAATGCTTTTCAGCTCCTAGAACTCCTCAACAAAATGGGGTAGCTGAAAGGAAAAATAGAACACTGATTGAATCTGGAAGAACATTGCTTGCAGATGCTGTTTTGCCCCAATCCTTTTGGGCTGAGGCTGTCAGCACAGCAAACTATGTCTTAAACAGAAGTTTAATTCATAAACAAAAGGGCAAGACACCTTATGAACTGCTTAAAGGGAGAAGCCTAGAGTAAATTACTTTAGGGCTTTTGGCTGTAAGTGCTTCATTCATAATAATGACAAGAAGCACCTAGGAAAATTTGAAGAAAAAGCTTCAGATGACATTTTTCTTGGTTATTCAGTTAGCAGTAAAGCTTACAGAGTATTTAACAAATCTTCTTTTAAAATAGAAGAATCTATTCATGTATCTTTTGATGAAACTAACTTGAGTTGCAAGCAGAGAAATATCTCTACCTCACAAGATGCACAGGTACCAATTCTCTGTGAGAAGTTAGATAATCTAACTCTACAGAAAGAGGATTTAATAAATCCTTCTCTATTACCTAATGAGGACAGTGAAGAAGAATGTCCTATTGCACCAACATTGGGTACAACAAATATTCCTATAAATCTTGAGGCTGTTAATGCTGAAGTTCAGGAGGACATAGAAATTCCTCATAGAGAAAATAAACAAGCTCAAGGAGAAGTTATTTCCCTACTGATTATGTCAACATAAGAGATCACCCTAGATCTCAAGTAATTGGTGACATCTCAGTGGGTGTGCAAACAAGAAATCAACTAAATCAAAATAATTTGCACACCTGTTTCCTCTCTCAATTGAACCTCAATCCATCAAAGATGCGGAGCAAGATCCCAACTGGATTACTGCTATGCAAGAGGAATTAAATCAATTTGAAAGGAACAAAGTATAGGAACTTGTTCCAAGACCCAAGAATCATCCAGTGATTGGCACTAAATGGGTATTCATAAATAAAATGGATGCTCAAGGAGTCATAGTCAGAAATAAGGCAAGACTAGTGGCTCAAGGATACTGCCAAGAGGAAGGCATAGACTATGATCAGACTTTTGCACCTGTAGCAAGGCTGGAGGCAATTAGAATATTCCTAGCATTTGCTGCATACAAAAGATTCAAGGTATTTCAAATGGATGTTAAGAGTGCCTTTCTAAATGGAGATATCAAAGAAGAAGTATATGTGGAACAACCACCATGTTTTATTTCTCCAACTCAACCCTCTTATGTTTTTAGATTAAATAAAGCTTTGTATGGTCTTAAAGAAGCTCCTAGAGCATGGTATGAGACCCTTACAAACTTTCTTTTGGAGAATAAGTTTTCTAGAGGCAAAGTAGACCAGACACTGTTTTTTAGAAATCATAAATCTGAAACCCTGTTGGTACAAATATATGTAGATGATATAATATTTGGTTCTACTGACTCTAAGTTATGCAAAAGATTTTCAAATCTAATGCATTCAAAATTTGAAATGAGCAGTATGGGAGAACTGTCTTATTTTCTAGGTTTGCAAGTTAAGCAAACAACAGAAGGCATCTTCATATCCCAATCTAAATATGCTAAAGAGCTTGTTTGAAGATTTGGGATGTCAGATTCCTCCCCATGAAAACTCCCATGCCTTCAAATGCAGCTGTTGGCACTGATGAATCAGGAAAACCTGTTGATCAGAAAGTATATAGAGCCATTGTGGGATCTCTTTTATACTTAACAGCCAGTAGACCAGATATCATGTTTGCCACATGTATTAGTGCTAGATTTCAGGTAAATCCTAAAGAATCTCACTATATTCTATTAAAAAGGATTTTAAGATATATAAAGGGTTGTCAAGATCTAGGACTCTGGAATCCTACAGAATCAGGATTTGAGTTAACTGGATACTCAGATGCTGATTATGCTGGATGCAGAATAGACAGGAAAAGCACCTCAGGGACTTGTCAGTTCCTTGGAGATAAGCTCGTGTCCTAGTTTGTGTAAGAAACAAACCTCTGTGTCTACATCAACTGCAGAAGCTGAATACATAGCAGCTGGCAGTTGCTGTTCACAAATTTTGTGGATACAGAACCGGCTCCTAGACTATGGTTACAATCTAAATAATTCCAAAATCTTTTGTGATAACACCAGTGCAATATCAATAACACAAAATCCAGTACTCCACAGTAGAACTAAACATATTGAGATCAGACACCACTTTATCAGAGATAATGTGGGAGAAGGGAAAATATGTTTAGACTTCATACCAACTGATTTGCAGAGAGCTGACATTTTCACCAAGCCTTTGGATGAAAAGAAACATCAATTCTTTATAAATCAGCTTGGAATGATACATGGGGAGTCAATCTAATTGGCAAAGTTTTCTACCCAACAAAATTTTTCAATATATTAAGGTTCAGAAAATTCGTCAAATGCGCTCGACGAACGACATCTTTTTCGTCGAACGAGGCCGACAAACTTGTCAGGATTTCTTTCTAAAGTTCTGAAGAATTTTCGTCGAACTCGATCGACGAAGTCTCGATTTCGTCGAACCCGATCGACGAAGTCTCTGACGCTCTATCTTCCTTACGAAAGAAGTTTTGAAAAGTAATTAGTCGAACGAGATCGACAAAATTTGTTATTCGTCGAACGGGATTGACGAAAGACAGCTTTCTATTTCCCGCTAACACGTGTCATCTCGTCAAATCCGTTCCGCGCAAACCCTCATCTTCGCCGAACCCTAATATTTACTCTTTATTCGTCTGGATTCTGTCTTTTGAGCTCTCAAACTCTTCGTCTACCTCCAGTTCCCTTTGCACTTGATCGTTTTTTTTCTTTGCAGGAACAATGTCGATCACTGCTGGAGTCCTCACCTCAATAAAGTTCGATACGGGATTCGATATTGATCTGGAATCGTTTGCCCAGTCAGGAGAAGGCTTCACAATCATTCTGAATCTCTTTGAAGACCCAAAGTTGCGCAAGTTTATGACTTGCCGACCCAAGATTCATATTAATGGGATAAAGGAATGGGCATTCACTTCTGAGATTCGAAATGGCACAGAAATTGCAGGAAAGGTTTCAGGGAATGAAGTTGTTCTGAGTGCTGCTGTTTTGTCTGAGATATTTGAATTTGAAAATGGAGATGATGTTTTGGAACTCACTGAGGAAGAGTTCAATCTGATGATGGACAGGATGGGGTACTCTGGGAGTAACCCTAAACATCTTCTTAAACATGATTTTGCAGTGGAATACACCTTCCTGGCAGATGTTGTGGGAAAGGTTCTGATGGGGAAGAGCTCAGCACATGACTACATAAACAGGAAACAATTTCTAGTCATGAGTACTTTGATTGAGAAGAGGCACATCAACTGGGGTCTGACTCTGTTTGATTCCATCAAAAAGAAAGTGACCTCAAGGAATATAGGCTATGGAAGGATTCTGGGAATCTTCCTTCAGGCCATGTGTCTAGCCCTCTCAGTTTCTACTGCTGTTGGCATTAATGCCTCAAAGAAACTGACTCCCCTTCTATTCAAGAAGTGGGATAGGACATTCCAGAAGAAATCAGCTCCAGTGGCTCCAACAGTTCAAGCTTCTGAGGACACCAGGGCTGTAATAGCCACTCCCCCACCACAGATTCCTCCTCCTCTCTCACAGACTCTTCAACATTTTGAAGAGCCTGCCTCCTCTTCTCTTCCTCCTCCACCTCCAGAAAACCTCTCCACTCTATCTCCACCTTCACCTTCTCAAAATTCTCCTCCTCCTCCACAAGACACTTCCATTCCAGACTTTTCTTAGGATGAAATCCCATCAGATTTCACTCCTCCTCCTCCTCCATCCACTTCTTGTGCTCATACCACATCTTCCATCCCTTCTTCTCTTCTTCTCACCCAACTCCAGATGTACTGGTTGTGGATGTCTCACAAATAGCCACCAAGGTGTTTGGTCACATAGCTTCTAAATTACAGGAGCTTGTTGATCAAAGTCTGGCCCCAGTGCATTCTAAGCTTGATCTTATTCTCTCTCAACTTGATTCTCTCTCCTCTTCCTCTTTCCCTTCATCTGGGGGCCCAGACTCTAGTTTCCCAGAGTCTAGGCAGGGGGAGATGTTCCAGGAGGAAGCTCCAGAGGAAGAAGTTCCTGAAGAGCAAGGGTCATACCTAGCTGATGTCAGCACAGTCTTGGTCTCCCTGGCTCAAAGCACAGAAGGTGCTCCTCCTCCTCCTCCTCCTCCAGAAATTCCTCCCAGCAGTTATTTCAAATCCACCCCTCTAGTGGATCAGATTCTGCAGCTTACCATTCAGTCCCTCTGCTTAGACCCATCTTCCAAAGAATCAGCTAAAGACCTCTCCAAGGCCATTGTCTGCTATTCCCTAGACTTGGAAGCCAGGCATGGAGATTTGCTAGTGTCTCCAGTTCCAGAGCCAGTTATTTCTAAGGCAGATCAGGAACCTGCTGTTCCTGAACAGGCAGTTCTTGATGAACAGATGCCTGATGCCTCTGCCTCTGCCCCCTCCTCTTCTTCTGAGCCTGCTGCTGCTCTCAAGAATGTTGATGATGATATAGAGAAAAGAAGGATTGAAGCATACAAGGAAATTGATGAAATGTATGAAAATGTGCCTTCATCTTCAAATTCTGATGATGATGATGATGACAGTGATGATAGTGATGCCAAAGTCAAATCCAAGAAAAGAAAAGCTCCATGCAAGAAGTTGCCAGCCCCTTCCAAAAAGCCTGATAAAAATGACATTCCCTATTATGTGCAGAAAAATTTCAAGCCTCATAAAATAACTCAACCTTGGATGCAATTCTCCAAGAATGAGTTGAAGAGAAGGAAGCTTGAAAGAAGATACCAGAAGGATCACCCTGCTTTGTTCAAGAAAACCCTCCTCCTCCACCTCCTCCAGGTGCAGGTTCTGTAGGAGGACTTTCTTCCACTTCTAGGACATCTCAGTCTGCTGGCTTCAAGCCATCTGGTCAATCCTCTTCTTACTGGGAAGGAAGATCTTCAGGCTATCAGGTTTATGAAAGAAAGCATAGCCAATTATCTGAACAAGAAATCGAAGATAAGGAAGCTGAAGATAAAGCTGAAGCAGATAGATTGTATAATATGGCAAGGTTTAGAGAGCATGTTGCTCTATCTCAGATGAAAGAGGCCAGAGAAAAAGGTATGGATATCTCTCATATTTCTACCATATCTCCCTATAGAGAACAGGAATTTCAACAGTACCAGGTGAAGAATATGTTCAACACTTCTGCCTACATGAGTCTCCACCCAGAGGCTGTTCTGCCAACTATTTCCAAGAAGGTAACACTGGGTGATAAAGACTGCAAGCTAAGCAGAAGGCAATCTGAAGATACTAGCAGGAAAATAATCTTCAAGAAGTCATCTTCAGAGGAAAGGAATCCTTAAAATTCTCTCTCTGGTTAATTGAGTCTTAATTACTCTGTGATGATATCTGCTTGTGACAATTGATTTATATCTGCTGAATTTCCTTTCTGTCAAATATTTTTCATATAATTCTGTTATGCATATTTGTTTAGTTGATAAATGCTGTACATAGGATCCTAACCCAAATAGGGGGAGATTGTTGGAACATAGTTCAACCCTATTACTGATTTGGGCTAGGATGTATATTTCTAGGTATAGGATTTGTTTTGACCTATCATGTATAGTATAAAAGTCATAGGCTAAGTCTAGAAGAGTTTGAAGATTAGCTAAGTCAAGGTGTTCGACGAACTTTGAACACGTTCGACGAATTCAGAATCCGTTCGACGAACTTGGTTCGACAAACTCCAAAGATCTGTTCGACGAAAGTTTCTTCTTGTTCGACGAACTTCCCAGTTTAAGTTCGATGAACTTTCCCTCAGGTCGACAAACTTCTTCAGAGTTTCTATATTCAGTGACCTCTTCTATTCAGAGTATTACTTTGGAGTTATCCTCAGGATTTCTTATGAAGGCTGACAGATGTTCTCATTATAATATCAGTCAGTTATTGCAGTATTTTCTATCAAAGATTTTATTACCGTTGCTACATTAATTAAGGGTTGCATGCAGATTATTCTATAAGGCAGATTGCAAGTTTCAAGTAATTTAATATATTGATATTCCTTTTCTGTCAGAGGCAAAATCTTTCCTTTTTGTCTCATTTCTTTCCAGCCCTGTTTGAAATTTGAAAAGAGGATCAACTCTCTCCGGTCCAGAGATTATTATTGCTATTTATTCTAGAGAAAGACACAGATACAGATAGATAATCTTTTGCTACTCAGTTTTCATTCCTCTCAAGAACTCTCTCTGATTTTCTCTGAAGTCTTCATCTTCTCCAGACGCCTACTCTTAATATCTAGGAATCATCTGCATCAATTCCTTCTAGAGAACTTTTGCTGGAGATACTCTGAAGATCAAGAAGACCTACACCCTGAGAAAATTTTCACTCCTGTTTATCTTACTCTTTTTCACAGGAGGAGATCTGACAATCATTCAACAATCCACTAGTCTTCTTTGTTGTTAGAGAAAAGAGAAGACACCATCATCTTTATATACTTTTATTTTATAACTGTGTACCGGGTTGTAACTCCCTTCAAAAGTTGATTTTTGGTTTTGAGCACCTGATCAAAAGCTCTGTGGTGGTTTTGAGCACCTGATCAAAAGCTCTGTGGTGAAGGCTCACCTGATCAAAAAAAGGCCTTAGTGGATTTCCTGCCAGGGTGGTAGAAGAGTAGATGTACCCAAGTTGATTGGGGAACTACTATAGATCCTTGTGTCTTCTTTATTTGCATTTATTATTTGTGCTGTGTTGTGTGTGCTGTGTTTTAGTTTATGGTTATATCTGTGCAGCACTCACTTACACATATACTTAAATAACTCAAATTGTTTTCTACAGATTTGTTAAGCTAAGTAAAATTATTTTTAAATACTCTATTCACCCCCCCCCCCCCCCTCTAGAGTAATCTTGATCTATCCCCACTTTCATTGACAGAGAAGAACACCTAACCCTCTTTATCCCATCTTGTACAGGGTTCTAACTCCCTTCAAAAGTTATCCCATTGGTGACAGGGCACCTGAACAAAAACCCGTGGTTTGGTTAGAGCACCTGATCAAAAGCTCACTTGGTGTGTGGAGACCTGATCAAAAACTCCTTCGTGTTTTGAGCACCTGATCAAAACCCCATTGGTTATAGGGCACCTGATCAAAAACCTAGTGGATCCTAACAAGTGTGGTAGAAGAGTAGATGTACACAGGTTTATTGGGGAACAACTATAAAAATCTTTGTGTCCTCTATGTTGTGATTTTCTGTGTACTGTGTTGTGTGCTTTGTTTTCTTTATTTAGTTTTTATAAATCACTCTGTTATACACATATATATCACTATTTTAATTCTGCTATAAAATTAAGTGAAAACTTTTTAATACTCTATTCACCCCCGCCCTCTAGAGTACCTTTAAGATCTAACCTCACTTTCAATTGGTATCAGAGGTGGTTGATTATATACAGGCTAACACCTGAATCAAAAGATCAATTACATCTTAATTTATTTTAGAGTTTTATTTTTCTAAAAACTCATGGCACAAAACAAAGAATATTCAAGCACAAGACCTCCTATGTGCAATCTAAAAAAGTTTGCACTATGGAAGGCAAGGATTAGATTGTATATGAATTCTATTGATGAGGATATTTTTAATGTTATTTTGACAGGACCTCCTGCACCTACAACAACAACAAGTGCTGAAGCCACAACTAACAACAATGTTGTTCCACCACCTGAGTGGACAAATGCACAGAAGAAGCACAGAAGTGCAGATGCCAAAGCTATGAACATATTGGCACAAACAATGTCTGATGACATTTTCCAAAGAGTTGTGGAATGCACTTCAGCAAGAGAAATCTGGATCTCACTCAACAATATGGTTGAAGGATCAGCAGATGAAAGAAAGGATAGAAGATCTCACCTAATCTCCCAGTATGAAAATTTCAAGAAAGGAGAATCTGAGACAGTAGCTGATATGTACAACTGGCTCAGCCTCATAATCAATGAGCTGAAGACCTTGGACAAAGTGATCTCCATCACTGAGATCAATGATAAGATCCTTATGTGCTTCCCCAGCACATGGGACTCTAGGATCTGTCCAATTAAGGAAGCCAGAAGCCTTAATGAGATCTCCACTGAGACATTGTTAGGCAAGCTCAAATCTATGAGTAGCTTATCAAATCCAGAGAAGCTGAACAATCCACTTCATCTCCAGCATCCAAGAAGGAGAAAAGTATAGTTTTTCAAGCTACTGAAGAAGAAGACAAAGCTCCAGGAGAAGTGGAGTTCATGAGCCTTCTATCAAAAAGGTTCTACAAGATGACTAGAAAGGACTTCAGAAAGAAAGATTACAGATCAAGAGAAAAGCCAAGGTATGATAAGTCAAATTCTAAAGAAATTATCTGTTATGGCTGCAGGAAACCTGGACACATTCTGCCAGAGTGTCCAAAGAATCAAAAGAAGGAAAGAGAAAGGACAAAGAAGACAAGAGGCACTCTAGCAAGTCTTCCTCCACAAACACAAACACAAGGGAAGATGATTTGTAGCTGAAACTTGGAGTGAAACAGATTCAGAGTCTTCATCCAGTTCTTCTAAAGATGAAGAAGAATCAAAAGAAATAGACCAATGCTTGATGGCTGTCTATGACTCAAGCAGTGAGTCAGAAAATGCATCTTAATCCAGCTCCAGTGATGATGAGGATGATGAAGAAGAAAAGAATTCTGCATGATGGCTATCAATGCCACAACAAACAACTCAGATGAAGAAGAATCAGAGTCTGACAATGACACTGATCAGGTAATATATAATTTTGATTTCTATTCAATTGAATTCAAAGATGAATTCAAAGTTCTTTGCTTAGACTTAATCAAATCTGAGAAGGAAATAATCACTCTCAGAAATAAGTTGGCTTAAATGAACCAACTTAGTGAAGAAAATGCTAATCATAAGAAAGATTTGGCTGCCTCTAGAGAACATATTATTCTGATTGAGAATAAACTATCTGAGGCTAAGAAATTTGAAGAATCCCTAAATGGGAGAAGTATCAAACTGATGGACATCACAAGCATAGTAAATGCCAGATTAAGTGGCAAACTGGGCTTGGGTGCATCATCAAGTGAGCCACCTCTCATTAAGAACATACTATTGTTTGTTGGGTGTCGACTTATCACCTAGAAGGGGGGGGGGGGGGGGGTGAATAGGTTTTTCAAATAATTTTATCCCCTTTAGGTGTTCTTGAATTTTGATTAGTAGATCTATAAGTTATAAAACATAACACAAAAAAACACACAGGAACTATAGAGGTTCCTCAAGACAGGGTGTCTTGAGTAGTCCTCTTTCCCTCTGCGCCTACCTAGCAGTGTGCTAGGCTCGGCAAACTTCGCCAAATCTTCAGGCCATCAAGCCTTACAACATGGACCCGCAAGTCCTACAAACCTAGGCCCGCACGCCCCTACTGCACCCGAGCCCGCAAGCTCGACACTCAGACCCTCAAGCCCTACACAACACAGACCCGCAAGTACTGTGCCTACAGCCTAGGCCCGCAAGCCCCTACTATGCCCGAGCCCTCAAGCTCGACAAGATCGGACCCACAAGTCCACTGCACTGGCCTCAAGCCTCACAGCTCTCCAGCCCTCAAGCTAGACGGTGTCGGACCGCAAGTCCACTGACATGGCCCTCAAGCCTCACAGCTCTCCAGCCCTTAAGCTAGACAAATAGGCCCACAAGCCTTTACAAGAAATTACGGTTAAAAGACTGTTTCTTTTGCCGGATGAAGATTGGCAACTTAGCCTGATGAAGATCGGCTTCTTTAGGCTGAATAAGATGCTTCTTGATTTGGATTTTCAGCACTAGATTCTTCAGCCTCCTCTTCTTTTTCTTGATGTTGATCGGCTACTTTTCAGTCGATGAAGATGACTGATTCTTCAGAGAACACTTGATGCTTGTTCTCTACTTGATCTTCTTCTTCTCCGCTGAAAATACTGTTCTATTGAAGTGTAGCGGCGGGATTCTTTTTCGTTCTTTTTCTGTATTTCAAAGACTTCTTTTTCTAGGGCATTATTGTTCCCTTTTATAGGACAGATAAGCCGCATAATGGTCACATGTGATGTCCTTTAATGTCAGACGCACATTCCATAAGAGCACACGCTGATTGGACAATCAGGCGGCGGCATTAAATGCTGATAGCGCGTCCACAACTTTTGAATCTGTCTCGATGATATTTCATTGTTACGACGACATGGAAAATATCTCGACGACAGGACTTTGTCGATGCCTTGAACTTGGTAGATCTTTAATTCTTCTTGCTTCTGCCTCTGATGCTGGTATCTCGACGATATGCGACATTGCGCTTCTGCATATACGACGATATGTTATCTCTGACTGTATCGTCGTGATCTTCTTTCTTGCAGACTGTCGTCGTAATCACGTTGTTCTCTCAATGACATAGTTTCTTTATCGACGGTCTCTTGGACACTAATCTCCTCTTTGTCGTTTCAATGACAAGGATTCTTCATCTTCTCGATGACAAGGCCACTTTGGTGATGTCAACGATACTGCATCTTCTGGACGATATTTCTTCCTTTTGTCTTCATTCTTCTCTGTGTTTAACGAACGACAATCTACGTTCGACGAACAGCCTTCTGCGTTCGACGAGCTTCATTCTTCTATCTCGTCTCTGCGTTCGACGAACAACATTCTGCGTTCAACGATCTTGCCGACTCTCAGCGTTCGACTAACTCACCAAGTCTCAGCGGTCGACGATCTCCATTTTGCGTTCGACGATCTTCCTTCTGCGTTCGACGAACTTCGCTAAGTCTCAGCTTTTTCTTTGCTCATCATCATGAAGACAAGCATACTTTGTCGACGACATCTCCTATTCTTCTCGACGATATTGTACTTACTGAAATAACAGAAGTACTTGACATATTGTCGATCTCTGCAAGCATGAACTAGATGGAACATTAAATACAACTTGCACTTATCATTGAGCTGAGCACTTCTTCAAATCAGGAACATTGCAGGGCACTGTTCCCAACAATCTCCCCTATTTGAAGAAGTCATAACCTACTCAATGATAAATGCTATTCTCATAAAAGGTTTAACATTTCAAGCAAATAAGCATGTAATGATGACATTTCAGCTAAAATTGAGTGAACACAGGATTTTGACAAATATTACTTCATTTATAAATAGTGCCAAATGTTTTCAAAAGTTTTGACATTCCTACATTTAGCCCCCTAAAGATTTAGCCATCTATATCTCTGGGGCTCTCATATCAGCATCACTCTTTGCTTTCTTGGCACTGACTTCCTGCTCCTTATCAGCTTGCCTGATGAAATACTCAACCGGTTTAGGATGATACTTTAATGGTTCAGGAGTGTCAGCCGGAATTCTTCCTGCTTGCTTATTTCTTCTGTGTTATCTCCTTACTTCTTCTTGATCTTCATGCTTAGCGCATTCTTGAGGACTGTATACATTATATCTTTCACCTTTGTTAACTTTCACTTGCTCCCATGCTTTTAGAATGATGGTCCTGGATATGGGACTCCATCTTTCATAGTCATCCTTTTTCTCCATTTCTTCCCTGTACTTTCTCTTTCTCATTTTTGATTCTTCATCCTCCAGTGCTTCTTTTCTTTTTTTTTCACCTTATCAGTAGGAATATCTGTATGTTGCTCTTCAGCAGGCTCGTCATAATATAGAGGAGGGAGATTCATTGCTTCCCTGATGGTGTGTTTGTGTCCAGATGGCATGATCACTATTGGACTTTATCATTGATCTCTCCCCCTTTATGACTTCTTCAGATATCCCTTGTGGAGATTCTCCTCGGATGCCAGTATCTTATTCTTGAGCATGCGGATTCCTGCTTCCAAGTGATTCTTGGTCTCAAGCAGATGACTGTCTAGATCTTTATTATGGTGATCTAGAATTTCTTTGAGATCAATTTTATGTTCATCCAACCTCTTGGTGGATGCAATGCAGGCCTTTTCTATACTGCTGACAGTCATTGACTAATTAGCCCCTAGGTTAGATATACCCTTGTGAGTACGGGCAGTGAATTCATGAAGATTTTTCACATCATTCTTAGGGTTGACGTTTCAGCAGACAGTTCCCTTCTTAGATCATTGATAGCAGAGGTGACATATCTTTCAAGTGTAATCTTTATCTGAGACAACAGTGAGAGCTCCACTGGACTATCCTCTGGAGGTGAACTATCTTGTTCCTCTTCTTCATCCCCTTCAATTATTGGAGATAGAGATTTTCTTATGAGTGAATGGTTTGGCTCATTTTCTTTTCAAGACTTTGCTGATCTTTGCTAGTCTTATCAGCAGGGTTCTCTTGGTTGTCCCCTGGCATTGCTGATTTAGAATGACATGTATTCTTAGCTCTTATGATCTTATTGATCACTTCTTCAACTTGAGCATGGAGCTCACTGTTCTTTGCCCCCTCAGATTCAGTACTTCTTGATCTGTTCCTGCTGTTATCCTGGATCCCTAACTTGGAGCAGAGGTCTAGAGGGTGACATTGCTTGTCCAAAGCTGCCTCAGAGTCAGATGGAGGTGAGCTGTTGCCGACTCACTTCCTTCATACGAGCTTTCTCCCTTCCTTTTCACATCTTATGCAGTCTTCAACTTCTTGGGAGGCTTAATTAGAGTTTTCTCCTACCTGTCAAGAATCTTGATGTCCATCCTTCTCATGTGATGAATTTTTACTCCATACTTTTTGTTAAAGTTTTCAGGGTAGGACAACAGAAAATATAGTGATAGAATTCTTCCAGATTTGGGGCTTGAAAGCATTCTTGTATCTTCTTGAAGATTTGCTGACCCCAGTTGGTCCTTTTACTTAGGATTATCCTTGTCATCATCTCGAACATGGGCTTGGATATCCTATCATGTGACCCTACCTTGCAGAGGAGGGCTTTTCCCACAATGTCTGCCAACAGCTTTCCTTGTTGATTTAGCTTTCCTTTCCAGAGATCCATAGGTTTTGCTCGAATGCCCGCACCAAGCCAGAGCCTTGTCAAGGTCTTCCTGAGTAATCTTTTCGTCTTCCTCCCCCTTGGCAAAGGCCGGCAACTAAAGAGCCCTGTTCAATCTTTTGGGATTCACCTTGACCTTTATCCTGTTGATTACGCTCTTCACAGACGTTCCCTTCCAGCCACCCTTGGCATTTGAGTAGAACTCCAACACTTCTCTTTTTAATATTACTGTCGGCTCAGAGAGGGCGAATTCTAGGCCGATGGCCTCGAGCAGCTTAATGGTGCTCTGGATTTCTTCTGATCCTTCTGAGAATCCATTCCTCACCACTTCACTTCCTTCGAACAGAAAATCTTCCTTCTTTGGCGCCATCTTTTGCTTGATCCAGGAGGATTTCAGCACTGTCTACTCGTTCACTCTTAGAAGGCGTCGAGAACACAACGACTTTTTTAGGGCTAATGTAGAGAGTGTTTTAACCTTAAGACATTTGACCTATTTATAGTATATGAGTTGGAAGTTGAAGTGTCATTTGTTAAATGTCTGACTAACTCGGGGTTAGCTGTAATGATTGAGCTTAGGCCTAATTAAGAGTCACTGACGATTGGATATCATCGTGATGCAAATTTATTTCGACGATAGCAATCATCATTCCGACTATATGATTTTTTGGAAATACTTTTACAATCTTAGATAAAGATGAGGTTTTGTGTTAAACATTAACATGTTTACCTTCGCCTTAGCCTTAAGTCTTCTTGAGTAGTGGCTCCCCTTGATGGAATGTCCACTTATCTTTGCAACTAGCTCCAAGCCCCCCCCTAGATCAGTGCCTTGGTATGTGGTGAGTTTTTCTTAGTCCAGATTTGAGCCTGGAGCACTTATTGTCCATTAGCCTTGTTTGCTTTATTTTTTTAATGGCTAAATGGACTACTCTGCAAGACAGATTTAATATCCCTTAGGAACCCAAGGTGACTTGGGTCCTAGGTTCTTGTTAGCATAATCGGGAATCCTTATACTCACCACAGCCCTTCCAGGAGGTCTCTCCTTTGCATTAGGCACACTAAGGTTGTTCCAACAATCAATGGCAAAGTGTCCCACTTTGCCACAGCACCAACATTCATGGATGTTGTATCTTCTTTTCTGAACAATTTTTGAAGTATGTTCAGTAGAGAAGGCAGCAACATTCTTCCTATCTCTCTCATCCAAGAGCTGACTAGATGTTATAGTATCATGTTTCTTCTTTACTTATCTGTTTGTCAGCAACAGATGTCAGCTTGGCAGCTGACATGGTGTTAATGGCATCAGATATGATCAAGTGAGAATTGATCATACTGGGCTACTAGTTTGCTTCTTATCTGGAAGTGATTGGAAAGATGTTGCTCCTTTATCCTTGAGAGTGGGGGCTCAGACACCAAACACAAATGGTCCATGATGGGCCATTTGAATTTCCTCATGGGGATCCTTCAATGCACTCATTCCCATGCCCTTTCTCTTCCCATAGTTAGATGCATTTCTATGACTAATGGAGCTTCCATTCATCCAGTGACCAGGGACACTGTCCTGATCATACCTATTTGAGGGAAGCACAACCTTCTGAAAGGTGGTATGAGACCCTACTTTAGTTTTGCCCCTTTCTCCATTCCCAGCATCTATTGCCCCTTCATTGAAACCAAATCCCCTCCTATATTCCATAGGAGGAGAAGGTGTCAATGATGGGCAGTACAGTTTTGGGCTTAGAGAATGAGCTACCAAGTATCTTTCTTAAGAAGGCCATTCTCAAGTTTCTTGATAAGCTCTTCCCTTTGGCTTCTTTCATCATAAAGTTTGTCTATGATTTTCTTGAGCTCACAGGAGTTGTTGTGTGTCTTATTGGTGGACATACCCATTTCCTTCTTCATCTCAGCCTTAATGGGCCCTGAGTGATTCTAGCTCCTTAGTTTGCTTCTTAGCAAGCTTCTTGCTCTTTCTCAGAGCTCCCAAGAGATCACCAAACTGTTTTACTAAATCAGCATGGTTCTTATTATTGCATGATGAGCAGCCTTCTGCATCATCTTCAGAAGATGAACAATCACCTGATGCACTCTTGGTTTTCTTAATTGAAGCAGGTAGTAAAGATGTGTGAGAATGCATACCTGATCATGATGTGATTCATCATGATTTTCTTCATCTGATAGAGTAACAACCCACACACTCCTCATCCTCAGAGTCACAGTCTGTGATAGTCAAGGGTGCTCTTATTCTTTCTCCTGCTCCAGAGCATTCTTCATCTTCTGATTCACTGTCTGAAGTAGTCAGTGGTGCTCTAATGCATACCTCTTCGTGAGAGGTTTCTTCTTCAAAATCTTCCTCTGACCCTTCCATGAGGACTTCTAAGGAGTCCCACATGTCATTTGTTGTTATGCAATGACTCAGCTTCTGGTGTGTTTCCAGATCTACTGCACCAGCTAGAATGCTTCTTACTTCTTTGTCCAAGCTCGCAGGAAGAGTCTCATCTTTTAACATTTTCATTGAGGGACCTTTTTGAACAATCAAAAACATTCTTGGATCCATTGCATCTATGAATATTCTTGCTCTAACTTTCCAAAGAGCAAAGTTCTCCCGAGAACAAATGACTATTCTTGACTCCATAGATGTGATACTTGGACATCCAATGGCAGATATTGTTAAGTTGTTAAGCTTTTCTTTGAATAACCTAGCTTTGATACCACTTGTTGTTTGTTGGGTGTCACTTATCTCCTAGAAAGGGGGGGGGGGTGAATAGGTTTTTCAAATATTTTATCCCTTTAGTGGTTCTTGAATTCTGATTAGTAATCTATAAGTTAAAAAGCATAACACAGAAAAACACAGGGAACTTATAGAGGTTCCTAAATACAGGGTGTCTTGAGTAGTCCTCTTTCCCTCTGCGCCTACCTAGTAGTGTGCTAGGCTCGGCAAACTGCGCCCAATCTTCAGGCGCTCAAGCCTTACAACACGGAACCGCAAGTCCTACAACCTACGCCCGCAAGCCCCTACTGCCCTCGAGCCCGCAATCTTGACACTCAGGCTCTCAAGCCTACACAACACAGACCGCAAGTCTTGTGCCTACAGCCTAGGCCGCAAGCCCCTACTGCGCCCGAGCCCTCAAGCTCGACAAGATCGGACCCACAAGTCCACTGCCCGGGCCCTCAGCCTCACAGCTCTCTAGCCCTCAA
>JAWHQI010002872.1:0-22455 GCA_033032865.1 Dactylorhiza incarnata | reverse complement strand
CCCCCCCCCCCCCCCCCCCCCCCCCCCCCCCCCCCCCCCCCCCCCCCCCCCCCCCCCCCCCCCCCCCCCCCCCCCCCCCCCCCCCCCCCCCCCCCCCCCCCCCCCCCCCCCCAATAAACACAACATTAGATGCAAAACATAAGTTTTAAAATTGGACCCAAGATAAGAAAACTTGGCTGAATTTGGCAAAAACAATTTGGGTTTCAAATCGACTGCACCCAAATAAAGTTGGGTTATGTTTGGGTAAATAAAAAGGCCAAAGTTTATTTATTCATTAAACATTTTTATCAATAACTCATTCATATTATCAAATTATCTATTTTGTTTTTTTCATGTTGAAGAGATAATCATTTTTCATGTGTAGTGGATGTTAACCCCACAATACACAATACTTTAACAGGGTTGTGTTTGGATTTACGCTAAAATTTTCAACTTATTGCAAAGAATGTCTTCTTCCCCGTTGATTGCCGACAACCTAAGTTGTCAGCATACAATGGAACAGAAATCCTAACACACACTGAGGCGTTTTGAATCTGTCTTAGCCACAAGGAGTTTATTGGAAGTTTGAAGTGTCGACTTCTTTTCGCTACGCCTAGAACGGTCAACGATTGATTGGTTTTTTGGTCTACTGGCCTGTGAGTGTCACTAGTACGGGGAATTCAAGACCATGTTAACCTCGAATTCATGTCGATTGTTGCGACCTTTGTCAAGTTGAAACTGAGTCCTTGCATGATTATGTGACATGATCCGGAGGGTAAAAGCCGGAGTACGCTTAGCATATGACAACATCTCACAAGTCGTGCTAGTTTGATGGCTTCGCGATAACTTTTTCAAATACCAACTAATTAACGTTCCCCCCGGCTCTCGCAACCTCCGCCACCGCCGCATCAAGCTCCGCTCCAATTTCTCATTCACATCGCCAACGCCCTCCGGAGATTACCATATCCCATTCGATCCCCTTATTGCCGACATAGATCAGCGGTGTAACACCATGCCAGTACAAACAATATAACAATAGGTCCGACCGAAACCCCACGCCATATGAACACACTAGCTAGACGTTAAGAGATGATAAACAGAAAAGAACTATAACGGAGTATAAACAAGCAGAAGCGGAAGCTTTCCAAATATATTACTTTCAGAATGTCCACCATCTCAGGAATGTCACAATTAAGTTATGACCTTAAGACCTTACATCCAACAATGTAAATAGCTCAAAAACATGCATCGACACGCATCCCGGCAATTTAGGGAAAGCAGTAAAACAAAGGCCGACCTTCAAGGGCCAACTCAGCAAATGGCTTCAGCCCGCTACTTTTCGCTCGGCTCACCAGCACCTGCACCATCCACAAATAAGAGATAAATGATGGTCAGCTACGAGCTGACCACAAACCGCATAATGATCCCACCCCCGGCCATCCTAGCCAGCTCAGGGGCGGGGCACCGCTAACCTGCAAGCAAGTCGTACATGCAACATGTAATAATATAAAGAAAATGCATCTACTCTACACATGGTGAAGTTTCAAGCACAATCAATCTTCTAGGTTGAGCATCAAAGAATGTGAACCTAGGTGACGCAGGACGAATCTATAGGCGGCGGAATATCGGTGACCTAACCCTACATGCTATGCAAATCCGGACGGTTAAGCCACAGTTAGATAATAATTAAAATATCCCATGCAGATGAATTCGCAGCAAGATACAAATAATTTATTTGGGCAAAACAAGCTTAGGCTTTCCCTCCACGTGGAGGGCAAAAAATAGAGCGTGCGGCAAAAAAAATCCTGCAAGTCACAATAATGATCTAAAAGCAAACAACTACCATGCAAGATATTCAAACAAGTACAAGAGTCTCATCCAATATAAAATGCTAAATAAAGTATTCCAATACAAACAAGACTCACAAAGTAGAGGGCTGATCCGAGGCAATGAAGAATTCGGGTCCAGGTATGTAGATCGACGACCGAAGGAGGAACGAAGGCGTGACAGAGTGGTGATGGCTTGTCCACAGTGGAAAATAAGGAGATCAGGCCAGAAATGGGTAGATCCGGCCACTAGGGAATAGATCTGGGTGGTGGATGGATGAATCCGGTGTATGATAGCGGATCCGGGGTGTGGGATGGCGTATGGTGGCGGGGGAACAATGGATCTGGATGTGAAAATCCAAGATCTGGACTGATCTAGGGTTTAGGGTGAAAGAGAGGTGGATCCACGAGAGAGGAGGAAGGGGGCGTGGTCGGATAGGGCAGGGGAGAGGCGGCTGAGGGCTGGTGGCAAGGAGGAGGGCGGCTGGAGGTGGGGTTGCTGGTGGCTGTAGGCGGGCAGCAGGGAGGAGGTGGCTGCTGAAGGCTGGCGGCAGGGAGGGGCTGCTGGCAGGAGGGCCTGGAGGCTGGCGGTGAACAGGCAGCGAAGGGAAAAATAAACTATATAAAGGGAATAGTAAATTCATAAATGAATAGTGAAATTGAATAGGAAAAACAGAGAATTTCTGTACAGCCAAACAGTGGCTGTTTGGGGGGGGGGGGGGGGGGGGGGCTGTTGGGGGCTGCGGGAGGGAGTTTGGGAGGGGGAAAAGAGGGCTAGGGTTGGGGGTGGTACCTTGGGGAGGGAGATACAATAAGCCTAGGAGTCGTCACCTAGGGTTCCATGGAGTCGGCACCGTGGAGGGATCGCCGGATTTCAGGATTTCTCTTCTCCAAAATCTGCAATGCCAATAATCAGCCACTACAAGTCTATTTATAATAAACAAAAGCTAAGGCATCCCACCTTCGACGACTATGATTGGCCGGAGGTGGGGACACCCAAATACATCAAAATAAATGCAAAAGTAATAAACTAATATATCAAATTGATTTGCAACGCGAATCCGAACGCATCTGCGGAGTCTGATCGTCGATCTGGGCACGCCATATATGGAAAGTCGCCAATTCTACCCCGAATGGTCCCAAAACTCGTCCGCGTCTCTGCTCAGCATCAATCTCCCCAGCTTGAAAGAATTCATCTCCCGATGAATAGGGGTCAGGAATTCTCTCGCCGTTATGCAAGGTAAAACTCGAAGAGGCCCGCCAAAGGTTCGTCCAAGTGTCGTTTGCTGAAAAGTGGCTTCGCCAATCAATTCCTCCAGACTGAAAGTTTTCCATCCCCGATGAGTGGAGACGGGACGTACTGATGTCGAAGTTCGGGGGCGAATCGATCAAGCTCTGCTGCAAGTGCCCAGATGTCATCAACGCCTGTAGTAGGAATGTACCGACGGAATATGGTCTCCGTGATGCTCTCAACTCTCAACTCCCGATGTGGTGGATCCCGGTGCGACTCGGTGGCGCCATGGGTAGAACCAAAGAAGATGAGTTCCCAGGTGGGTGGGTGTCAGAAGTGGGTGAGTAGTAGTGGCCAACAAACGTGGGTGTGCTATGAGGGCTGGTAAGGCAACGAGAGTGGGGGTGTGGGCCGGCTGGAAGTCTCCGCTGCTTGGGTCCACATACTCTCAAGGCTCGTAGTATGACGTCATATCTTCAACACTAAATACCAGATGGATCCCATACTTGCAGGGATATCAATGATCGTAGATGTTGGCTTCGATCCGTCTCATGATTATATATGGATCCATTCGCCTAACGCTCAAGCTTTTAGTAAGCATTTAAAAGGAATTATTGCACTCGTTCAGAAAATGGTGGAGACAAAAAACATGATAATTTTCAGTTTGTACATCGACTTTTGAAGTTAGCATGTCTACTACCTGTTGCAATGGCTACTGTTGAAAGAATGTTCCCGGCAATGAAGATCATAAAGAGTCGTTTGTGAAATAAAATGGGAGGAGTAGATGAACGACTGCTTAATTGCTTATATTGAGAAAGATATTGTGGAAACCATTACTAATGAGACATTCATTAACGCTTCCAGAATATGTGTACCAGAAAAGTTGTTTGCTAGGCGGTATGTAATTTTACTATTATTTTGATTGTACAACCTCATATTTTCCGAGTCGGTGTGACCCGACCCGGGTGAGGCCGGGACAGTGAAGGTGACCGAAACGGGCCAAAACGACCGCGCGGAAACGGTCGAAACCGATCTAGGCAAAAAGAGGCAGCGGGAGAAGCGGGGGGGGGGGGGGGGGGGGGAGCATCCGCTCCCCCGACTCCCTTCGGGCGAGTGGGAGGAACCCTCCCACTCGCCCGGCACTCTTTGGGCGAGTGGGAGGAACCTCCCACTCGCCAACCACCTTTGGGCGAGTGGGAGGGGCCCTCCCACTCGCCGGCCCTTTGTGGGGGGGGGGGGGGGGGGGAGTGGGAGGAGCTCTCCCACTCACCCGGGTGATGTGGGAGGGGCCCTCCCACTCGCCGGCGAGTGGGAGAGGCACTCCACTCGCCGGCCCCCCCTTTTTGGGGGCGAGTGGGAGGGGCTCTCCCACTCGCCGCCCCCTTTTGGGCGAGTGGGAGGGACCCTCCCACTCGCCCGACATCCTTAGGGAGGAAGGTAGGACCCTCCCGTGAGGGGGGGGGGGGGGGGGGGGAGTGGGCGCCTCGAGCCCCACTCGCCCCACCTGCGTTGATCATTCAGGGTCATGATCGAGCTGCGGATAGAGAAATTTCGGCTATCCGCAGCCCCAATTTTGGGAAATCTATAAATTGACCCCCTATGGGCACCTTGGAAAGGTTGGTCTCTACCCCCTCCCTCACGCGTGAGCAAGCACTATCCCTCCCCCTCCCCTTGTCGTTTGAAGGTGGTTGGTGAGGTGATCCTTAGTGCCCTCCAAGGTGCCCAAGCTCAGCATTGGCTTGGGAGGGGAAGTTCTGAGTGAACTTCCGGGTATGTGGTGGGACCTCCACGCTGCAGCTTCAGGGGTTTGTTTTTTAGGTTTCCAGCAATCGTCAAGGGAAAGTCTCTCAGTTCCTGGTGACCGGTCATGGGTCTTAGCTTGGGTCAAGTAAGAGTAACCGCATCCCCCTTTCGAACGCTGAAACCGGGTTACTGGTTTCAACATTCTGGTGCAGTGAGCGTGGAAGCGGCTAGTCGGAAAGCTCCGAGCCGAGTCCCATTGGCAGGAAGCAAAGAGTCGAGGAACTCGCCTCCTCCCAGCGAGTCGTGGTCGTTGATAGGGGAAGAGAATGCAGAAGAGGCAGATCAGGTGTTCGGTGATCCGAACAAGTTGGAGGTGGCAGAGGAAGTGAGCGAGAGAGAGGTCATCGACGACAGTGGAAGGCCGGAGAAGATATGAATTAGCGGGAGGCTGAGCGGGCCAGGATCAAGAGAAGATTCGAAGATTGCGTCCAACAAAATGTAGACGTCTTCGCGTGGAGCGCGGCGGAGATGCCAGGCGTTGATGCAAGTGTGGCATGTCATCGCCTCAACCTCGACCCAAACGTCCGCCTTATTCGCCAGAAAAGTGGAACATGTCGCCCACCCTCGCTGGGCCGATCAGAGAGGAAGTGGGGAAACTGCTAGAGGCAGGCTTCGTGGAGGAAATCCAATACCCAGGGTGGGTTTCTAACGTGGTAATGGTGAAGAAGGGGGGCGGGGAGGTGGAGGATGTGCGTGGACTTCACTCTGTTGAACAAAGCATGTCCAAAAGACTGTAACCTGTTGCCCCGGATCGATGCATTGGTGGACTCAGCTGTCGGCTTCCCGGTGATGAGCTTCTTGGATGCATTCTCCGGCTATCATCAAATCCGAATGCATTCGGCCGACGTCAAGGACGTTTCGTTCATCACGGACGATTGGTGCTACTGTTACAAGATGATGCCTTTCGGATTGAGAAATGCAGGAGCGACCTACCAAAGAATGATGGACCGAGTCTTCAAGGATCAGAAGGGGCGCAACTTAGAGGTCTATGTGGACGACCTGATGGTTAAAAGCAAGAACGTGGAGTCCCACCCGGAGGATCTAATGGAGACCTTCGCTACCCTTCGGAGGTTCAAAATGAGGCTCAACCCTTCTAAATGCGTTCTCGGGGCGAGCCGTGGAAAGTTCCTGGGTCACCTACTCACCCCGGAGGGGGTCGAGCCCAATCCAGACAAGGTCAAAGCCATCTTGGAGCTGAAGTCACCAAGGAGCGCGAAGGAAATTCAGAGGCTGACTGGGAAGTTAGCAGGGCTGAGCCGGTTCCTCTCCAGAGCGGGAGAGAAGTGCTCCCCTTTCTTCAAAGCCCTGCGCCAGGGTCAAAAGTTCGAATGGATGCCAGAGTGTGAGAAGGCGTTTCAAGCGTTGAAGGAGCAACTGACGCGAGCCCATTTGCTCCAAGGGCCGAGGGAAGGGGAAGACCTTTTTCTCTACCTAGGGGTAGGGGTCGAGGCGGTGAGTTCGGTCCTGGTCCGGGAGGAGGGGAAGAGACAGCTGCCGATTTACTATGTTAGCGAGTCCTGAAGAAGACAGAGCTCAAATACCCTGCCCTGGAGAAGCTGGCATTCACTCTGATCGTCTCGGCCCGAAAACTCCGCCCCTATTTCCAGGCTCATTCAATCAGGGTGGTGACCGACCATCCCTTCGCAACGTTATGGAGGGAGTAGAGCATTCAGGCAGGTTGACGAAGTGGTCGGTCGAGCTCAGCGAGTTTGACATCACCTTCGTCCCTCAGCTGACAATGAAGGCACATGCAGTGGCAGACTTCCTGGCAGAGTATGGCAAGGAGATGGAAGGGCAAGAACCGACCGGGTCAGTAGCATGGGACCTGTTCGCAGATGGGGCATCAAGAAGAAATTCCCTCGGTGGATGGGTGGTCCTGGTCAGCCCACACGAGACCAGGATCGAGCAAGCGATCCACATTCGGTTCCCTGTGACCAACAATCAGGCCGAGTATGAGGCAGTGGTGGCAGGGCTTCGTCTCGCAAGAGAGCTGGAGATCCGGGACGTGAAGGTTTTCACAGATTCAATGGTGGTGGCCTCACAGTTTCGAGGGAGTTCGAGGCGAAGGAACCAACCCTCCAGAAGTATCTGACGAAAGTTAGAGATCTCGTCGGATGGTTCCACACTTTCTCCATCCAACACATTCCGAGAGAGGAGAATGCCCGGGCGGACCGGCTAGCAAAGCACGACCCTCGCGCGCGGGAGCGACGGTGATCGAGCTTTTCCGCCCATCCATCGAGGAGGGCGAGCTGATGGAGATCGATCAGAAGGCCTCGTGGATAGACCCGATCCTCACCTTCCTGACCTCAGGCAAGTTCCCAGAGGTGGACCTGGATAAGAGGAGGTTTAGATACAAGTCAGCATACTACATGATGCAGGAAGGAAGTTTGTATAGGAAGACCTTGGCCGGGCTCCTTGCAAGGTGCGTGACGGAGGATGAAGTTCCAAGGGTTTGGAAGAAATCCACTCCGGGGAATGCGGGAGCCATTCAGGGAGTTAGACCCTAGAAAAGAGGGTGTTGAGGCAGGGGTATTTCTGGCCAACCCTTAGGAAGGATGCAACAGAATTTGCGAAGAAGTGTCAGAAGTGCCAACTCTTCGCGCCACTCCAACTTCAACCCGCACAAAGGCTCAGAACGATCACTGCGGCTTGGCCCTTCGCCATCTGGGGGATGGATTTGGTCGGCCCGTTCCCTCAGGATAGCGGTCAGAGGAGATTCTTGTTAGTCATGATTGACTATTTCTCCAAATGGGTGGAAGTTAAGGCCTTGACAAAGACGACCTCGCAGGTGGTAAAGAATTTCATCTGGGGTGAAATAATTTGCAGGCACGGGCTCCCCCTCGCCATAGTGACAGACAACGGACCACAGTTCGATAGCGATGAACTCATTAACTTCTGCGGTCAAGTAGGCATCGACCTCCGTTTTGCCTCTGTTCATCACCCTCGAAGCAATGGGCAGGTAGAAGCCGCGAACAAGGTCATAGTCAACCTACTGAAGAAGAAGGTGGAAAACCTGAAGGGGAGCTGGGTGGAGCAACTTCCCTCGGTCTTATGGGCCTTGAGAACAACGCCCAATACGGCAACGGGGGAAACGCCATTCAAACTCTCACATGGGTCGGAAGCCGTGCTCCCAGTGGAATTCGAGGTCAGATCCCCCGGGTCGTAGCCGCTGAGGAGGGAGACGAAGACTGGAGACTTGACAATGAGGAGGAGCAACGGCTCTCGCTGGACATGGTCGAGGAGCTCCGAGACCTTGCCACGGTTCGACAGGAGGAGGTGAAGCGCCGGATGGCCAAGTACTTCGATAAGAACATCAGGATCAAGCAATTCACCCCAGGGGACCTAGTCCTCAAAAAGGTCGACGCCACGGGAAGGTAGACGAACGTAGGAAAGCTCCAGCCCATTTGAGAGGGGCCCTATGTAATCTTGGAAGCCTTGAAGTCCGGGGGTATCGCCTTCAAAACATTGAGGGGATCCCCCTCAGTAATACTTGGAGTGGCGATGATCTTAAACGTTTTTATCCTTAATAAATATGCTGATTCTCTCTTGAACCAGATTTCTTACTCCAGCTTATGATAATTATTATAGCCGACAGGAGTATATGTTGGTAAGACTCGAGGTAAGCAATCAACCTAGGACGCGGGTGGGTACTTCCGCCTCCAATTAGATTAGGAGGGCGTTGAGTTCCCCCGCCTCCAGATAAGCAAGGCGCCTGGGACGCGGGTGGGTACTTCCGCCTCCAATTGGATTGGGAGGGCGTTGAGTTCCCCCGCCTCCAGATAAGCAAGGCGCCTAGGACGCGGGTGGGTACTTCCACCTCCAATTGGATTGGGAGAGCGTTGAGTTCCCCCGCCTCCAGATAAGCAAGGCGCCTGGGACGCGGGTGGGTACTTCCGCCTCCAATTGGATTGGGAGGGTGTTGAGTTCCCCCGCCTCCAGATAAGCAAGACATCTGGGACGCGGGTGGGTACTTCCGCCTCCAATTGGATTGGCAGAGCGTTGAGTTCCCCCGCCTCCAGATAAGCAAGGCGCCTAGGACGCGGGTGGGTACTTCCGCCTCCAATTGGATTGGGAGGGCGTTGAGTTCCCCCGCCTCCAGATAAGCAAGACATCTGGGACGCGGGTGGGTACTTCCGCCTCCAATTGGATTGGGTGGGCGTTGAGTTCCCCCGCCTCTAGATAAGCAAGGCACCTGGGACGCGGGTGGGTACTTCCGCCTCCAATTGGGTTGGGAGGGCGTTGAGTTCCCCCGCCTCCAGATAAGCAAGACATCTGGGACGCGAGTGGGTACTTTCGCCTCCAATTGGATTGGGAGGGCGTTGAGTTCCCCAACCTCCAGATAAGCAAGGCGCCTGGGACGCGGGTGGGTACTTCCGCCTCCAATCGGATTGGGAGGACGTTGAGTTCCCCCGCCTCCAGATAAGCAAGACACCTAGACGCGGAGGGGTGTTCTGCCTCAAATATCCAAGGTCCTTGACTAGGGATCATTCGTCGGGCTCAGTCGTGCCGGCAGGCGGTGAGGCTGGTCGGACCGACTAGTTATTCGGTGATTGGTGCAACAAGATATCAAATCCCCAAACAGTAAGAAAAAAGAAGGACAAGCTAAGAGATTCACTAGAACAATAGCTGGTTCGGTAGCAACGCATATTACATAAACCGTCACTTCACCCATACTGATATATGCAGGAAGAAAAGAAGGATACATGCAAGGGGTACATGGTTCATATAAGAAACAACAAGAGAGGAGGGATCCCTGACAACCACGACATTCAAGGGGAATACCCATCGCCGCCAAAAGACAGGTCAAGGTCGTTCAGGAGAAGGGGGGAACTTGTGCAGGACGTCGTCGGCAGAGGCCCCCCTCCAGCTGTCCCGGAGAGCACCCGCCGCATGAAGGCGGTTCACCAGGGTTTGGGCCGTTGACGTCACGATCTTCCTCCGAGCACTCTCTGCTTCAGCCGGGCAAGGTGGGGTGGGGTGGGGGGGGGGGGGGGGGACGTCGATGACTTCGGAGGTCCATCTCTTTCTCCCCCTGCCTCCTTTAGCTGTCTTCGAGCCTCGGCAAGCTGAGCCTTTAAGTCATGCACCTCCTTGTCCGATTCCTCGCACCGTCTCCTAAGTGAATTGGCAGCACCGGGTTCCTGCAGGTCGACAATGCATTAGGGTTAAAACCCGTGCAGGTAGAGGGGTCGAGAAAAGAAAAGCCACCAACATAAACACGAACCAAAGCTTCAAGCTCTATTGGGTCGGTTTGGCCTTTCTCGAAAAGAGCCTTGAAGCGAGCCCTGAAATCTCGGGGTGGATCCATCCTGGTCGGTTGGGGAAGTGGTGGAAGCCCTCAGGAATGGTGCTCTCCTCACCTCCCCTTCGAGGGGTTTTATAGCCATCGGGCGGAGCCCTCCAAAGATTACCTCCGGGTCCCACCTACTCGTCCAATAGGTGGGTTGGACTTTCTTTCTGAGCTTGGGACAAGCTCGCAAAGAGCGGGGATTGTGTACAACCCTCATATTTTCCGAGTCGGTGTGACCCGACCCGGGTGAGGCCAAGACAGTGAAGGTGGCCGAAACGGGCAAAACGACCGCGCGGAAACGGTCGAAACTGATCAAGACAAAAAGAGGCAGCGGGAGAAGCGGGGGGAGCATCCGCTCCCCCGACTCCCTTCAGGCGAGTGGGAGGAACCCTCCCACTCGCCCGACACTCTTTGGGCGAGTGGGAGGAACCTCCCACTCGCCAACCACCTTTGGGCGAGTGGGAGGGGCCCTCCCACTCGCGCGGCCCTTTCTGGGGGGAGTGGGAGGAGCTCTCCCACTCACCCGGGTGAGTGGAAGGGGCCCTCCCACTCGCCGGCCCCCCTTTTGGGGCGAGTGGGAGGGACCCTCCCACTCGCCCGGCATCCTTAGGGAGGAAGGTAGGACCTCTCGTGAGGGGGGGGGGGGGGGGGGGGGAGTGGGCGCCTAGAGCCCCACTCGCCCCCCCCCCCCCCCCCCCCCCCCCCCCTGCGTTGATCTTTCAGGGTCATGATCGAGCTGCGGATAGAGAAATTTCGGCTATCCGCAGCCCAATTTTGGGAAATCTATAAATAGACCCCCATGGGCACCTTGGGAAAGGTTGGTCTCTACCCCCTCCCTCATGCGTGAGCAAGCACTATCCCTCCCCCTCCCCTTGTCGTTGAAGGTGGTTGGTGAGGTGATCCTTAGTGCCCTCCAAGGTGCCCAAGCTCAGCATTGGCTTGGGAGGGGAAGTTCTGAGTGAACTTCCGGGTATGTGGTGGGACCTCCACGCTGCAGCTTCATGGGTTTGTTTTTAGGTTTCCAGCAATCGTCAAGGGCAAGTCTCTCAGTTCCTGGTGACCGGTCAATGGTCTTAGCTTGGGTCAAGTAAGAGTTAGCCGCATCCCCCATTCGAACGCTGAAACCGGGTTACTGGTTTCAACATTGATTAACTTGTTTTTTTGTTAAATTTAATTATTAAATAAATATTTTTTTAATGGTGCCCGGGTCCACCAAAAATCCTAGTTCCGCCATTGCCTGCACCTCAACTTTTAATTAGTCTTCAAAATTTGGTGTCAAATATATTATTTATTTACAGTAAATTTTTTGTTTTCTCGAAGACTGTAGTAGGGCATTAGTATCCTACTCCTAACTGTTGTAAGAAGTATACGCATCACACATTGAAGCTTTATTGATAAATTGTAGTCATTAAAGTGTTACTTCCTGCATGTATTTACTAAAATGTCAAAAAATTGAAATCTTTATCCAACAAAAGTTAATATTTAAGTGTTTACGATCCGGATGAACAATTTAAATGCTAAAATGCTGTTCGTGAAGGGTTATTGGTTGCAGGTGCATCTCACTTGGTTGTTGGTGTAGCCCGCTTGCCTGCAGGTAAAGCCCGCAGGAGAGCATCGAGCAGGGGCGTATCATAAAATCATGCAGAATGATGTCTCCCGTCGAATGTTGCCGCACGTTGAATGATGTCGCCCGTCAAATTATGCCTTCCGACGAATGTTGTCGTCTACTGAATGATGACACCTGCTAAATGATGTTGCACGCCGAATATTGCTGCCCGGCCAAATGTCCCCCACTCCAAATGTTACCGTCACTAGATGAGAGAGAGAGAGAGAGAGAGAGAGAGAGAGAGAGAGAGAGAGATTATTTTGATCTTGCAGCTGGTGCAGAGTTGCTCAACTGTGCCGATTCGGCGATACTTGTAATAATACAGTGGATGGTGCAGAAGAGGTCAAATATGTATAACCCTCGGCACAATTTAATAGACTATAATAAATTATGTATATATATAGCTTTATATATATAAAAGATATCCCTTTGGATTTACGAAAAGGAGAGAGAAAGAGAGAGGTTGGAGAAAGGGAGTTGGGCCCGCAATTAAAAGAAATAAATAGGAAAAGATTGTTAAAATATTTTTCAATATTTTTTGGCTCTGTTATATTAATATTAAATGAAGAAAATAAAAAAGTTATAAAATAATCTTGCTATGTTAATATTTAAAAAAAGGTAATAAAAAAATCACAATATAATCTAGAATATGTTTTGTTGCTGACAGTGCATGGAGTGTCCCCCGTGCCCGGCTGCCCGCACGACAGTCCCCCGACGATGTTATTGTCCCGGCGCGACGACTCTCCCGCTCGCAAACCTCCATTCGCATGACAAAATCCAGCGATATTGCACGGGAGTTTGCGAATAATGGGGCGCCGTCGCGCTGAGACAATGTCGTGACCAGGGTATTGTCGCGCGGGGCATATATGGGGGCCCCCCGTGCACTGTCACTCGTGTGTGTGTCTATCTATATATATGATAGGGTCCCCCTAATATCATGGGAAATCTGGGCTGCGTATAGCAAAAGCACCCACCTCCTTTGATGGAGAAAGCGGGGTTGACAAAGGTCAACCCCACTAGTCCATGACCGTAAACATCGTCGGACCGCACACGCGCATGTGCACGGCCACACCACCTCTCACCATCGCACGGCCGCATGACCATGCGCGCCCCCGCGCACAAGAGGCCGCGCCCGCCTCACAAGTACGCCCGTGTCCCTTGCGCGCGGGGTTGCCCACGCCCCACGCGCGCACAAGGCCTCCCGCGCCCCGTGCGCGCGCGGCCCCACGCGCCCCACGCGCGCAAGGCCCGTGCGCCCTGCACGTGAATTGCCGCGCGTGCCCGGGGCGCGAGGCAATTCACGCGCGCCCCGTGCGGCTGCACCTGCGCTGGCTGCACCTGCGCTAGCGGCCGTTGGCAGCGGTTTCTTTTTATTATACTTCTTAGACGTATTATGTATTTAAGCAAACATAGATATGAATGAAATTTAGCAGGCATTCATGGGAGCGAAAACAATAAAACAAAAACAAAAAACTAAGCATGCATATTTAGTAGCCATAACAGTGATTGATGCATGCAGTTCTCAAATAACTCACCACACTCTTTCGCTTAGCACAGAAGATTTGGTGCTATAAGTTCTAATCTTTTGTATGCATCAGTTTGATGGCATATTTAATTACTTAGCTATGTGTGGCATAAAATTTCCATAGGTTAAATATTCTTAAAGTTTGTGATTGTCGTAATGTTTTGAGAGCAAAGAGTTTCTCCATTCCATTTTGAGCTTAAGGCTCCATTCGACGTTGTGTTTTGCTTCGATGAGTTTGTACAAAATGTCATCATCATCATAGAATGTATGTTTGACATCACAACGCCACCATCACAAAAATAAAAGTAGTTTTGAACATAAAAGTGGATGAAGTTCCTAAGGTGAGGTCGTGCGTTCATGAATGACGACGGTTCATAACCTCGGCGTTCATGACCGCTACCACCTTGTCAAACGGAGCCTAAATCACAACTCTTTCACTTTCCCCACCCTGTCCATCATTATGCATGTATTTGATTCCTCAATTTTCCATTTTCGGCAAGAACTTTAGAAAACAGAAGATAACAGAGAAGCTCCCAAAGAATTTGTATGCTCCCTAGCTATAGTGAGGATATCCAACATTGCATGTTTACACAATGTGACTAATTGAGTTTCTCCTTGATTTTTGGTTGAGGAAGTGAGGTCATCATTATTTTTGGTCATTCATTCATTACTTTGGTTGTGGAATTGAGTTTTATAACATAGCTTAAAATTAAATTCACAATGATTTATTATGCTTAAATTTTTATTCTCCTTAAAATTAAATTCACAACGATTTATTATGCTTAAATTTTTATTCCCCTCCCCACCCTTTACATGTGGTCTCTCTACATAGCATAAAATTAAATTCATAATGTTCTTATGTGTTGTTGTCATGGCTAGGAAAGATGATATCAGAACATGATTCAAATATGACACCCTCATCGGGTTTATGACAGCATTGGTTTATGGCAGCCTTGGCGACAAGCCTGCATAGTTATATATGTGAGGATGTAATCAGTGCGTGAATTTAGTATGCTCCCTGACTTACTTCCCTTTGCATTTTTTTTGTATTTTCCATCAGGTTTCTCAAGGATGTGTTGATTGCCATGTTAGGTTTATTAATATATATATCCGCGCGTGTCAGGACCGACTTGGAACGACCCGACGGGTTACGTGTCACTAGGGTTAGGCTCTACGTTGTTATTTGTTCTGAATTTACTGTTTAGAATGAGTTTCATGTTCGTAAAGGAGTAAGAGATCGATTACAGAATGTTCCAAGTTCCTTTAATTCATGTTTTTTGTGATTAATCTGGATGAAATTTATTTCAATAAGAGGAAGCTTAAATCTTCATTTACCTATTGTATTTTAGTATCTCTTTAAATTCAGTTTGCATTCTTCAATTTTTGTATACTCTTTAATTATCAAATCAAATATATCTAATTATTTTTAATTTGCCATCACTTTGCAAAATATGTGCAAGTCTTTTTAATTTGGCATTCTCGGAAGTGATGAACAGCTCCTACCTGAATGCATTTGAAGAGCAAATTGCTTCTATCCCTGAAAGCTTATAAAGCCCAATAAATTCTAGCCCAGTAAATGTGAAGAGCAAATTTTAGCAGGATTAACCGAGAAGTTAAGGCTCATTCCGGCCCAGTAAATGCGAAATTTTAGCATTTGCAGGGTTTGGATATGATCTAGGGGAAGAAGAGTTTTTATTTTTTGTTATTTCTCCACCTTTGGATTTTTATGGGTTGATTTGTGTTAAAAAGAATTGCTTGGAGCCCGTCCAGATTTATATAGGGCGATGTTATTAGCAGTCCTACGATGGCTATTCGCAGACCTAAAAACACTTAAATTCATTGGACTGTGAATATCAATGGATTGCATTTAGCCATGATAGGGCGCTTATAACATTGCTCTTTATATAATGGCATGGTATTTCTTTGGTAATGCTTGCATACATCAAAGTTTTTTTTTCGCCATCAGCAATTGAAATGTCTCTCAAAGTTTTTTTTTTTCTTTATAGAGCAAATTGTTGAAAGCAGAGATTATCCAAACAAGATGTTACAGTAATAGCTTAATAAAATTGGTAACTTTATTCTCAGCAGAGTGATAATATTGTGAAAGAAAAGAAAAATAAATAAAGATGCCTTTTATTCTTAAAGGAAAAGCATTTCTTCCTTCTCCTTTTTCATTTCCAATTGTTCAAGTTATGGCAATAATCCTCGAGGTCCTTAGTCAAACCAGTTTGAAGGGATAGAGGAAGCGCAAAGCATCTAAAACGCATTCCGTACCAATTTGCACGAAAAATAGGTTGCAGCACTCAACGGTCATATAAACCTTTGTAAAAAGTATTCCCTTGGTGACTTGTCTCATGCAATCGTAGTTGACCGATGTAATGGCGTGTATGCACTCATCAATATAGTGTTTGAGCTTCTCATTTTGTGGGGTGATGGCGTGCTCCTCTTTGCCCGCAGTTTTCTGCGCCATGCTGGTGGCTAGCAGAAGGACGATGAGGAGAGCGAGACTTGTTCCACTGGCCGCCATTTATTTAGTAGAGATTGACGGTCCAATTGATATATGATACTGGGGATGCCATTTATAATGAGAAAAGTGAAGCTTGTTCACAGTTGACCGATGTAACGGTTTCAAGTTTAATGAGTATATTAAATAAGGTTTGTTTTAAATGCAAGAGTAACTTGCTTATGTTGAAGATCCTTTTAAGTCATATATTAATTTCTTGTCCAAACTCTTGGGGAAGATCAGCTGAGTAACTTCTATCCGTTGAGCCATTCACTTTTGTAATAAATAGACTCATAAATATGTTAGAATATGAGTTTCACATCTTTTAATTTGAGAATAATAAATCTCAACCTTTGGATTTTTATGGGATGATTTATATAATGACATGGTATTTCTTTGGTAATGCATGCATACATCGAGACCTACTTTTTTTTCCTTCTAAATATATACTTTTATAATTGCTTAATTTGGAGTGAGCCTGCCAACTATGCACCAATTGAGATATGTTGACCGCCTGCAGCGCAACTTAATTATTCTTAAAATTGTGTAGTCTTCAAATTTTGTTGTCAAATATATTATTTATTTACACTAAAAATTTTGTATTACTTTTTTTCCTTATGAATATATACTTTTATTCTTGCTTAATTTGGTGTGAGCCTGCCAACTAGGCATCAATTGAGATATGTTGACCGCCTGCAGCGCAACTTAATTATTCTTAAAATTGTGTAGTCATCAAATTTGTTGTCAAATATATTATTTATTTACCCTAAAAATTTTGTATTACTTTTTTCCTTATGAATATATATTTTTATTCTTGTTTAATTTGGTGTGAGCCTGCCAACTAGGCACCATTTGAGATATGTTGATCGCCTGCAGCTCAACTTAATGTTGTGTAGTCTTCAAATTTTGTTGTCAAGAATATTATTTATTAGCTAAAATTGTGTTTTTAGTCCCTAAATTTTAATACCTTTAAGAAATCAGTCTCAATACTTATTTTGAAAGAAATCAGTCCCTTAACTCTCCAATCTACTTGATTTTAGTCCTAAATCTAAATAATCTATAATAAACATATTTAATCATTTATTTTTTTTAAAAATAGCGGACTTTTATAATATTTTCTATTTTAATATTATACAAATGTTGGTACAGATGTTGAAACATACTAAAGTAATATTAGTTTATTTAATATATGTTGGGTTCGGGTTCCCTCCTAGGTGGACAAAACCCGCGGCGACGGACGTCGAGAGGTCCGTAATGGGGTGGATCGAGCCGTGAAGGAATCTTGGTGCGATCATGCGTAAGATCAAAGAGATCTAAAGGTTTCATAGATGAACGGCTCATATCTATTATTATTATATCATATATAATAATATATATAGAAGATATATATAAAAAGAAAAAGAATAAATATAATCCTATTATATTTAAGCAGCCGCATACAAAGTTCTCTTATTACCCTCCCGTGCCTCCTCCCTTTCTCTCGTCCGGGGCGGAAAGGGAAAGGGGCGAATTTCGGGAGCGGGCTGTACCTAGTGGGATGGAGAAAAGAGGGGTTTTAAATTAGACCTAAATTTCTAATATTTTTATGGGTTTGCACCTAGTCAAATTTGGGCTGCATATCATCGGTTCTTATTTTATGAAATTTTTTCTTAGTTTATATCATATTTTTATCCGTTTTAATAACGTTTGTTTGAAACTGAAGAACTGAAATATAGATTTAGGGCTCCAGGTAGCCCTGCATTTAGGGGTGAATTCAAGAATTTTAATAAGGGGATTGTTAACCGCAGACCGAAAACGGCTATTCGCAGACCAATAATAGCCCTTTATTTGCAGACCAATATTAACCCTCCGCTTCTTTCGCTCGTCCGTCTCTCGCACTCCCAGATCCCGAGCGCCCAGCTTGTCGCTGGCGAAGGAGGCCACCCGGTCGCCGACGATGGAGGCCACCCGGTCGCCGGCGATGGAGGCCGCCTGGTCGCCGACGAGAAGGATCCCACTTGTTCGTCTGATTTCGCCGGTGAGTAAAGCTTCCGCCGACGCCTCTTTTAAAAGCTTCCGCCCGACAACAATAATCCAAATTTTTTTCACTGATTTCTTCTTGCAGTAGAATATATTTGCGGTTAACATTTCAACAGTTTTTTTCAACCGATTTCTCCATCACATTTCTTCTGTAGTGATTGCCAAGAGACATTTATTTGGTGTAAATCTGTTTCTCTGTTTTCTCCATTACATTTTCATCTGCAATGCTTAGTTAAACTATGTTCATATGAACTATAACTGCATGAATTCATGTATTTTATTTTTTATTTTTATGTTGGTCTGCGAATAACAATAATCTGAGCTGCAAATAGTAACAATCTACGAATAGCGATTTTCGATCTGCGAATAACAATCTCCTTAATAAGGGGAGCATATGTCGTCTTCCTCCGGTCAAAAAAACCTACATCTTATCGGAGTTAACTTATATTTATTTTAACTTGTATTTATTGAAATTTTTGTTTCAGAGTTAACTTGGATTTTAACTTGTATTTACTGAAATTTTAACTTGTATTTACTGAAATGTTAACTTGTTTTCTCGAAGACTCTAGTAGGGCATTAGTATCTTACTCCTAACTATTGTAAGAAGCATACCCATCACACATTGAAGCTTTATTGATAAATTGTAGTGATTAAAGTGTTACTTCTTGATTAAAATGTCAAAAAATTGAAAATATTTATCCAAGAAAAGTTAATATTTAAGTATTTACAATGCGGTTGAACAATTTAAATGCTAAAAGGTTGTTCGTGAAGGGTTATTGGTCGCAGGTGCATCTCACTTGGTTGCGGGCATGGGTGTATACTAAAATCATGTAGAATGATGTCGCCCGTCGAATGTTGATGCACGTCGAATGATGCCGCCCTTCAAATGATGCCGCCCGGTGAATGATGTCGCTCAACGAATGTTGTTGCCTGTAATTATGTCGCCTGCTAAATGATGCCTCCCGCTGAATTTTGCTGTATGCCGATTGTTGCTGCCCGACAAATATTGCATCCACTCCAAATGTTGCCACCACTCCGAATGTCACTACCCTGCAGAATGTAGCCGCACCGCCGATTGTCACCAAATACACATGGACACGCCGAATATTGCTGTCCCCAGATGTCGGCGCACAGATGAATGCCGCGCCCGTCGAATATGCTTGCGGGCGCATCACGTTGGCCTGCGAGCGAAGCCCGCTTGGATGTGGGCGCAGCCCGTGCTCCACATCGATCACGGGCGAAGACTGTGCTAAGATGCTAGTTATTTACAAAAGATTTATAAAAATTGACAGCCGTCTCTCCTCTAATCTTCCTGTTAATCTCCAGGCTTATCAACTGGTCATTTCTAGATGCAGTTGGTACGTCTGTTTGTCCTCATCTGATCTGGTCTGTTGAATGGGAGATGAACTTGTAACAAATGCTTCGTCCTTAAAGGCGAAATCCTCATCGCGCTGCTGCTCATGAACCCTATTCCAAAAAAAATTGGTTGAATGACGGACGAAACGAAGCGGAATAAAGCAGGTGTCATCTATTAAAACCATTCTTAATATTGTATAGAAAGGCCCACTGTTTATCCTCATATTTTAAAGTCCATTTAGGCTCTTTTGTCCCACATCTCCATTCCCCTTTTATGTAACCTCTCTCCCTTTTATAAATACCCTTCTTGGGATGAATAAAATTAAGTTACACTCTCTATTCATCTTCATCACTTTAACATGGTATCAGAGATAGATTAAAATTTTTTTCCTTGCCCGCGACCGGCTCGCGCATGCTCTTGTGCGCTCTCCCCTGCCCGCGACCGGCTCGCGCACTCCCTGCCCGCGACCGGTTCGCGCAACCCCCCTTTTTTCCGCAATTCTCCTCTCGCTGCGACCAGCTCCCCTCCCTCACCTACTTCACTCTCACTGACAGTGCGCAATGAGTTTCAGCTTTTTCAAATATCAAGTCTACATATCAAGGAAATCTCTCCATTCGCCAGTACCATGCCACCATGATTGATCTCTGGAATCATTTGAGCATCATGGAGCCACCCCCTCTTCCAAGAGACACAAGTCCTTTCTATCAACAATACTTTGCTCTTCGCGATCGTCGCCGACTATTGCAGTTTCTTATGCATCTCAGGCTTGAATTTCAGACTTTTGCTGGCATCCTTTTTCAACGATCTCTGCCTCCTTCTTTGGATGTCGCAGTCAATGAACTCACTGCAGAAGAAAATCGCCGTCTTGCTCTTGAGAATGGTTCCTCATTGGAACCCACTGTTTTGGCCACCCCTGTCACTCATGCTATGGTTGCGACCTCTCGCCCTCCCACCCAGGACATCACCATCCCACTCTGGAAATCGTCAATCTCGGACCGTGCCTGCTAATCTGTTGGAACCTTAGTTTTGATTTGAGTTAGGATCCACCTTTATTGTCTAATTTCATATCATAATATATATTATAACTTAGATTAATTATCATTAAGAAATAAGACTGCAAATAGACATATAAATAATAGGCTGAAATATAAGAGAATAAATGTATTTCATATATTAGCTGCGTTCGACGAACGGCGAACGACGCTCAGCTTTCGTCGGACGGCGATCGACAGATTACAGTATAGCAGCGCTCGACAAAATATCAAGGAAGCACTCGGTCGACAAATTCCTTAGAACAACGGTCGACAAATTCCAGCCAGCGCTCGACAGATTCCCAACAACGCTCGACGAAAGTCCTCTGCAGTTAATCAATGTTCAGATACCATTTGGCGAGCTCAGTCCGACGAATGACGAGCTGGGGTCGACAAATTTCTGCAGCAGTTATTTTATATATATTTTGCTCGACTAAATATTATATGTCTTATTCTAATATGCTGTCAGACTTTATTAAAGCAATATTTATTTATTGCTATATATTATGTTGATTTAACATTACAGTGTGAAGCAATAAATGCTGTAGCCGTTGCAGCAAGCCAAAAAACGGCAAGGATTCAAAATATTATACAGCAGAATATATTACAACAGATTATATATAGCTTTCTCTCACTACAGATTTAATATATAACAGATTATATATACAACTTATATTGCTGTACCATATAGCAGGAAGATTATATATAGAATATATACATCTGGCTGTACAGGAATAAGAGAAGAAGAAGAAGAAAAGAACAGGAAGAGAAATACAGAGGAGCAAAAAGAAGAAGCAGAACTTCTATTATTTTATCTTCTTTTTGCTAACTCCTTCTTGCAGATCACCATTCATCCTGAGACACCAATCACAATCAATTGCTCAGGATCATTACTGCATATGAAAAAAGGAGTTTGTTCAATCAAGAGAAGAGGCCTCCACAAACTGTCAACAATTATATCAGACAGTGGGAGCTCTTCAACATCATCATCAAGATCCAAACACAACATCTCATTAGGATCATCAAGAGTCTTCTCAGCAAAAAGAGAGCGAACAAAATATCTTTTCTGTTTTCTTTATTTCTCCTTCCCACCTTGTAAAGGGTTAAAACTCCCTTCAAAAGTTTACTCCCGATGACAGGCCACCTTAGCAAAAACCTGCAGCTTGGTTATAACACCTTATCAAAAGCTTATAGGTGAAGGGCACCTGATCAAAACTTCTCATTGGTGTGTGGACACCTTATCAAAATCACCTTGGTGTGAGGGCACCTGATCAACTCTCCTAGTGGAGGGGAACTACTATATATCTTGTGTCATCTGGATTTCTTGGTTTTGCTTGTTGTTTTATTTCTTATTATTGCTGTGATATTTTTATATGTTTCTACTGTTTGATTTTATCTTTCAATCAGCAATCAGAAACATCACATATATTTATATATATCATTTATTTTGAAAGTAAAACTTAATCAAGACTTTTAACATATAATAAGAACTAAACTCCACTTTTCATAATCCCCCTGGGCAAAAATGGTGCATCTGGCACAAACGCTATGAAAATTATACCACTCATGAATATTTTGCTATTGCACAAACCGCAAGGCTCAAGAAGTTGCAGGCCACCGTCCTTCTAGTCGCCCTACTCCTCAGGACCGCTACTACTTATCTCCCACCAACCTTCTCTACAGAACAGATGCAACAACTTATGGCAATGATGCAGGTCAACAGTTCCTCCTCTGACATTGGTTCCCCCTCCGCTGCTATTGCCGCGGTATTGCTCCTGCCTCTTGGATTTTAGACTCGGGTGCTTCCAACCATATGACGAATGATAATATCCACCTCTAGCTCTTCCTTACACTCTCCTCTCATCTGTAATACCTTTTCACCCATTGCACAGTATATAACAGTAGGTCCGGCTGGGACCCTACGCATATAAGGTGAATAAGCAAGAGGCTTACGTATTCAGTGACCCAACCAACAAACATCCAGAGTTACATAGAAACGAAAACATAAAGTTATTAAATCTTGAACCAGAAAACATGTCCACAACAAAGAATAGGAATGCATGATATATATAAAAGGTTGGGCATTACGACCATACATCAAAATGTGTTTCTCTTCTTACATATTTACAAACATCGGCACGCAGGCCGGCAATACATGAAGTAAAAACACTCAAAATAGTTGGGCCTTCGAGGGCTAGCAAAGCACAACAGCTGGGGTTTTCTAACCCGCTATTTCCCTCTCGTCTCGTCAGGACCTGTAAAGCATAATCCACCAAGCAGTGGAC
>JAWHQI010002871.1:0-22498 GCA_033032865.1 Dactylorhiza incarnata | reverse complement strand
CCCCCCCCCCCCCCCCCCCCCCCCCCCCCCCCCCCCCCCCCCCCCCCCCCCCCCCCCCCCCCCCCCCCCCCCCCCCCCCCCCCCCCCCCCCCCCCCAAAAAACAAAAAAAATTCGACTGTTTTTTTTTTTTTTTCTTTCTTTTCACGAGTTTTGTTCATTCCCTATTTCTATACATGATAATATGAGAATTTTGGTATCTTACATAAAGTATTCTTCCTGTGTTATTTTTCATAACAATAGCTTAACATATGCTTATGATGTTCAATCTTACCATATCATTGTGATGACACTTTCATATCGTTACTAAGAATTGTTTTCGCATGCCTCTAAGTATAAGAACTCTTTTATCTATGACAATGAGCGATCACAAACACCTACTTTGATAATACATATCAATACAATTTATTCTATACATACTTCATGATTGATCGAACATAACAAAATACATTTCATAACTGTCACCTTCACCTTTGATACTTTGCACTTCTTCAACTTTTACCATTTATGACATGCAAGTGAATTCGGAGATCCTTAAAATTTATGCATCCAAAAAAAAAAATGGGAAGAAAATTCAAATGCAAAAAATTCTTTTTGCCCAAAAAGTTGAAAGAAATAAATAAATATTGACAAGGATCATCCACCAAGCACTACTTAGCCTCCTGATAAGTCTTAATGAGCATTGTGAGGTTAAGCACCTTGGAAAGAATTGTAAAGTGTCTTGCAAAAACAAAATGGTCCTTTTATGAAGATTTTCAAAGTTTCTGGAAGAGAAGTATGGGCTTTATGTATATTTATGTTATGTTTAACAATTCCATGAACATATATAGTTTAAATATATTCATATGTATTCTTTCTCAAAGTATCACTACTACACTTCATTGTTATTTATAAAATTTCTTCTTATGAAAATTGGACCGAAACGATTCAAGTTTCTATATTGCATTGTGTCTTTCTATGATCGTTATTATTGAATCTCATCATGGTTAAGTTTATTTGTTTCTATACATTATAACACATTGCTAGAATGCTTAGATTCCTCTCCAAGATTACATATATCATTATCATATCACTTACAAAGCTTCCGCTAGTGCACTCCAACTTGTCATATATTCTTTCTCTATAATACTCTTTCCTATCCTCTCATATCTATATTCATCTTTTGCTAATATCAAAGGGGGAGAAGATAAAAAGAGATCAACTAAATCAATTAGTTCACATTAAGGGGGAGATCTTATGTAAAGGGAGTTTATATGTAGGGGGAGAATATTTTTATATTAAGGGGGAGATCACATTAAGGGGGAGATCTTTTGTTCACACGATCTTTTGTTCACACTTGAAGCTCACACATAGGATTTATTCGATTTCTTTTTATAAGGATTTGTTATTATCAAAAGGGGGAGATTGTTGGAGCATGCGTTCCGCACTCGTCCGGTTTGAGAATAACAAATCCCGGATGTATTTGATCCTATTTTTATTTAATGGTGTGCAGATAGCAGGTGCAAGAATATCATGGTTTCATTTGGAGCAAAATGACACTTTCCAGAATTTTGCGCTATCGGATTTCCGACAGCCCTATCGGATTTCCGACAGCCTGCTTATTTATTCACGTACAGCGGTTAAGAGCTATCGGATTTCCGATATCACTATCGGATGGCGACAGCCCACGATCTTCCGATAACGCCAGAACGAGCAGCGGTTACCTTGGCTATCGGATATCCGACAGTACTATCGGATATCCGACATCCCACGTCTCAACCACGACTTCAACACGACGCAGAAACTTCGTTTTAGTGGGACACGTGGCAGCCTCTGGAGCTATCGGATTTCGGCGACAGAAGGTATCGGACGGCGACAGCTCTTTTCTATAAAAAGGGCTCAAACTTCGTGGAATTGTGCACTTCAGTTCTCTAAGCCTCCTTCCTGAGTGTTATGATCCAGAGAGCTCCAGAGAACGAAAATCCCCATCCTTGAAGAAGAAAAGCGGAGAGCGAAGCCGAAGATTGTACACGCATTCCAAGGAGACTTTCTCAAGGGCTCTTCGCTGTTTTGGTCCAGAAATTCTAAAGGGGGTTTTTCATATTGTATTTTCATTCATTCACTTTTCATTTTGTAATCGTTGTAGAAATCGTCGTCTTGCGTGCGGCGTCTAAGTCCTTGCGCGGCTTAGGGGAAAATCGCTTCCTTGTGTGGAGCGTCCAAGTCCTTGCGTGGCTTGGTGGGAAATCGTGGCCTTGTGTGCTACGTCTAGATCTTGGGAAGATCTAGAGGATAGGCTTGGGCTTGGTCTTGGGAAAGACAAGCGATAGCCTTCCGATCCTTGTGAGAAGGATTGGTAAATCAAAAATATTGTATTTACATATTATCATTGTGCCTTGATCTTAAGCATTGTTAAGATCATTTCTATTGTACTCAAAATTTCTTGATTAATATAATTATGTCTTTTCCTTTAATTACATATTTGATGGCATAATCTTTATCTTGGAAATTTGTGTTTTGATTTAATACTTGAATTGCATTGATTTGAAAATATTTGTAAGTAATATTTTAGTGAAGTAAAATCTCTTTAAAAAATTATTAAGTCAAAAAAAAAATTATTTTTAGACACACCCTTATTCACCCCCCCCCCCCTCTAAGGGCGTCATACGATCCAACAATAACACCAAAAATGGGCCTAGAGGTGCACTTAGCATGGAGTATCAAATATGAGCTGAAACAGGGCTAAAGTGCAGTGGAATGACTCGAAAAGCGGCCCAGATGAGTCCATAAATGTGTATATGATCAGGACTCATCACTCCGCTGCCACCGAACTCCATCGGTCTCATGACTGTTTTTATCAACTATTTGAGATCGGCGAGAATCACATTCACCATTGATCTATTTCGCGTGACCTTCTCTGCGATTTGATCTTATACATTATTTGGCGATCTGACCAGAGGTCGTGTAGATTACTAATGAAGAAAGTAAGTTAGTTTTGGCGGTCTAGTGCGGTCTCTGTATTTTTTGTTCTAATATATTCCTTTTTCAGGGACCTTCACAGTCCCGGAGATCGATCTTGTGGCACCAGCTGAGGAGGTGCTCACTCAAAGAGAAAAGAGGAAGAAGAGAGCCCGCGAAATGGAGACTGCGCAGCATGGGTCTGAGATCGCCAACATTCCCTTTCCCTTGGTCGGTTTTGGGAAGAAGCTGAAGGACACAAAAGGAAAGCCCCTCCTCAAGTGGGGCGTGAAAGGGAAAAGCGTGAAGGTGTCAACCGATCTCCCTCTTTAGAGTGGGAAATTATTGTGCCAAGACTTTGCGGTCACTGCTGCTCTTTATGGGAAAAGCAATGCCAGAGAGGCATACGATTTTGAGACCAACGTACTCCCTAACGTCTGTGCACAAGCGACCGCTAGGAGCACAGTCTTAAATCATCACATTGGGCGATCTCTGAAAGGTGCCTTGAGAGATATTGAGCGCCTGCAAGAAGAGCTGATCGTAAGATTATTTTACATGAGGTCTCTAGTTCTCCCTTTACATGACCACGTGATCTAATAGTTTCCTTTGCAGCAATCAAGAAAAATAGCATATGATGCGGACAATGTTGATTTTCAAAATGCTATGATGCATCATGTGAAAGAGACGTCAGAGCAGACGATCTTAAAGCTTCGAAACCGCGGCGGTCTTACTGACGAATTCAAAAAGGTTAAATTTGTCGATCTCTTCCCAGACGCAGCAAGAGCAATAGATGAACAGTAGGTCTCCGTGAATGAGATCGCTGTTGAAGAGGAGGAAGATGTAGAGATCAAAGATGACGTTGATGGAATAAGTGGAAGCCAATATGCTGAGGGTGATGATGAAAGCTCTGCTGCGGGCTCAAGCTCTAGGTCCAAAATTCCTCCTGGAAGCTCAGAAGAGTCTTCAGCAGAGACCGATTCCTCATCATCAGATGAGCGATCTCCGAAGAGAACGAGGAGCGAATAGTTGGCTTGTAACTTTGTTTTAAATTTCGATCACCAGTATTGAGACCGGGCGAACTATGTAATTACACAGTGAAATATAAACAAAGTTTTTGCGTACATTTTTCTTGCGTGGATGAATGCTCCTTATATTTTCTTATTATCATGTCGATCATTCTGTTTACGATCTCATCATATCATTTGAGCAAGATATAATCGATCTCAGTGGACTACTAGAATTGCTTTTATTGTTTGCAATCTCATGTTTGCGAGGTAAAAACGGCATTCGATCTCAATGCCTTGGGTATAACTGAGTTCGGAAGAGAAACTAGTGTTCTATATTGCGATCAGCTTCATAATGACGATCTCCTTTTTATTAGTCCACTCTGCAAGATGGCGTTGGGACTCAGCTTAATCATATGAAAACCACTGTGGCGAACATGCTCTGCTGAGACAGAATCATATCCATTTATGAAATAAATGATCCTAATTGTTAACTTGAAAATCCCACTTGAGCAAGAGATAAACAGCAATCTCAATAATTTAGACTGCTCCTTCTGCAAACGATTAGATCTTAAGCTTTGAATCCTCCCATTTAACCCAAATTCTTCAATATTCAGAAGACCTGAAATTTTTGTGAGAGGCAGATGTTGTGCGATCATCAAATTTTTTAGATCGCCACTCAATGGATGAGTATTAGAGAGAATCCATGAATGTAATAGAGACTTTGAGAAAGAATAAGGTATTTAGCTCGCGCGGTCATCAATTCTTTAGACCATCCATTGTGAGAATACGCGTGAGAAGCCCTCAAAAGATGACTTCAAATATTTGCTAATCACAATCGGCGATCTCCAATACTTCGGGCCGCTCTTTAAATATAGCAATATGAGCCTAACTTGCGGTCTTAGGTGTCACAGACCGACTTATAAATAGAAATCCAAAACTGGCGGTCTCCAATATTTCAGAGCGCCCGCTCCTGATGAAATAGTATAATCTTGAAGACTTTTAATCCAGAATTTCCGGTCTCTGATATTTCAGACCACCCGTTCTTGATGAAATAGTATAACCTTTCTTTTTGAAGACCTCTCCGTGAGATCAACCTGCCCTACCGGCTATGAAATCCCGGCAGCGGAATCTTATGGGATAATTCAGCAATAGAAAACCTGAAAACCTCACCGTGAGATCAACCTGCCCCACCGGCTATGAGAGCCCGGTAGTGGAATCTCACAGGATAATACAGCAACAAAAAACCTGAAAACCTCATCTGTGAGATCAACCTGCCCCACCGGCTATGAAAGCCCGGCAGCGGAATCTCACGGGATAATACAGTAACTGAAAACCTGAAAACCTCATCCGTGAGATCAACCTGCCCCACTGGCTATGAAAGCCCGACAGTGGAATCTCATAGGATAATACAACATCTGAAAACCTGAAAACCTCATCCGTGAGATCAACCTGCCCCATCGGCTATGAAAGCTCGGCAGCGAAATCTCACGGGATAACCCGGCCACAGAAAATCTAGGAAGAGAGAAGAAGAAGAGGAGGAAGAAGGGTCAAAGAGCTCTCGAGGGTCACAGGACAAGATGATCATTAGGGCAGGTGTGGTTATGCCACAGGGGCTACACGAACATTGCTTTTCCTGAAAGATCATCTAGACTGTAACGATGTCCTCTTATAATGCATGATAGAGTTGAACATACACCTAGACCTCCCTTGATGCAGAGGTGTGTCAGATATCAGCAAGGACACGACATCCTAAAGTTCCTTCACACGAGCTTGGCGAGATACTACTACACAGATGTGAAATCTCCCCGCTATCTATGGTCCGGGCAGATTTACACCTCAAGCTTCAAGTCGAGGGGTAGCAAGTAGGATCCGTCGATATCGCTCCTGAGAAAGATCTTAGCCTTTGGTAATAGCTCAATTTCGGTGTTTCCTTTTCATCATATAGATCATAAGGTATTACAACCATATCATCATAATTTTTGAAAGAGAAAAAGTAAAGAGAAAAACAAGATACAATTTCTCAGGAGAAAAATGCTTGAGATCGTCTCCACTCCAGGTATGGGATGGTTCTTCTCCCTCATAAGTTTGGAGTCGATATGCACCATTCTTGAGTGCTTATTTGATTATGAATGACCCTGCCCAATTTGGGTTGAATTTTCCAACTGAATTGGATCTTGCTGATGCATCTACATTTTTCAGAACAAGATCGTCAACAATGAATTCCTTAACTCTAACATTTTTATCAAAATATTTGGTCATTCTTTTTTTCACCTCTTCCTGCCTAATTGTTGTTGTATCTCTCAATTCTTCGATAAGATCGAGACTACATTTCACTTCTTCATCATTTCCTTCCATCCAATCATCTTGATTCTGCTGAGATAGCAATACTCTTCTACTCCTTACTTCAAATTCAACTAAAATGAGAGCTTCTGAACCATGGGATAATTTGAAGGGGGTCTCTCCAGTAGCTGAGGTTGGTGTTGTCCTCAGAGCCCATAATACCGAAGGTAACTGTCCTGCCAAATTACCCCTGAGATTCTCCACTTTCTTCTTCAAGAGATTGATTATTAATTTATTGGCAGCCTCCACCTGACCATTACTTCGAGGATGATGTTTAGAAGCAAATCGCAACTCAGTGTCGATTTGATCACAGAAGTTTATAAGACTTGAGTTGTTGAATTGTGGACCATTATCTGTGATAATCGTCAAGGGAATTCCATGCCTACACACTATCTCCCCCTAGATAAAGTTCCTCACCACTTGAGTAGTAGTTTTGGCCATCGCTTTTGCCTCGATCCATTTGCTGAAATAATAGATCATCACTAGAATAAACCTGCACTGACCACTAGCCAAGGAAAAGGTCTAATTAAATCCATCCCCCAAACCGCAAACCGCCATGGAGTTGCTATTGACTTAAGCTGTTGAGCTGGTTGGTGCTGAAGAGGAGCAAACTTCTGGCACTAAACACACTTCTTAGCAAACTTTTCTGCATCCTTCCTCATTTGAGGCCAGAAATAACCCTGCCTTAGAATCCCTTTTCTAAGGTTCTAGCTCCTGAGTGACTGTAACATTCTCCTGAATGAACCTCTTGAAGGACAATTGAAATTTCTTCTTCAGAAACACACTGCGCCAATGGTGAATGAAAGGTTTTCCTGTAGAGTACTCTTGCAACAAGATAATAATATGTCGCTTTAAGTTTAAACTTTTTCCTATCCTTTATCGTTGAGTGGAACTCTCCAGTTGAGAGGTAGAGGATGAAGGGATCCATCCAAGATGGATGTTGATCTATTTGCATGACTTCTCCTTCTTCGATGGCTGGATGGAACAATTTTGAGGTGGTCCTCCCGAAAGGAGACCAAACTTTGCTAATTCATCTGCTTCTGCATTCTCTTCTCTTGGAATATGCTGAATAGCAAGCTCTTGAACTTGCCCATCTCAATTTTTACCAGAGCATGGTATTGCTTCAAAGTGCGATCTCTGGTCTCGAATGTTCTATTTACCTGAGATGCCATTACCAGAGAATCAGTTTTGACTTGATCGAACATCTTCAATTACCATCTCTCTCGCAAATCTCAGGTCGGCGAGTAAAGCTTCATATTCTGCTTGGTTTGTTTGTTGCTGGAAAATAGAACTTCAATGCTTGAACTATTCTAACCCCATTTGGGTTAATTAGAATAACTCCTGCTGCGGAAGAATTTCTTCCTGAAGCTCCATCAATGAAAATTGTCCATGCGAGAGGCATTCCAACCTCTTTTTCTGAGCTAGCTTCTCTTGCATCAATCATGAAATCTACTAGTGCTTTAGCTTTGATCGCCACTCTAGGAATATAAGAGATATCGAATTCGCTGAGTTCTATTGCCCATTTTGCTAATCTTCTAGAGTGTTCTGTCCTTTATAAAACATTCTTTAGTGGAAGATCAGTGACAACTTAGATTGAATGGGCTTGGAAATAGGGTCTCATCCTGCATGCTGAAGTTACGAGCATTAGGGCTAGCTTTTCAAGAATCTGATATTGAGTTTCCGCATCTTTCAAAATCTTGATCACATAATATACGGGAAACAGTCTCTTCTTCTCTCCCCAAACTAGCACTGAACTGATGGCATCTGATCCAACTCCTAGATACAGGAAAAGGTCTTCTCCCTCTCTCGGGCTCTAGAGCAAGGGAGTTGATGTCAACTGCTTCTATAGTGGATGGAAACCATCATCACACTCCTTTGTCCACTCAAACTTAGCTCCTCTGCAGAGGGTCTTAAAGAAAGGAGCACTTTTATCTCCTGAGCGAGAGATAAAAAGGCTCAGGCCTGTCATCCTTCCTCCTAACTGCTGAACTTCTTCAGGATATTTGGGAGGTGACATTTCTAGGATGGTCTTAACATTATCGGGATTTGGTTCCAACCCCTCCGAAGTGGAGAGATGGCCGAGAAACTTCCCCTTGCTAGCTCCAAAAACACACTTCAACGGATTTAACCACATGTTAAAGGCCCGGAGGGTTGCAAATGTTGAAATTATTGAAGTGGAAGTGGAGGAGGCTTTTGGACCTGGGCGGTCTGGGAAGAGACCGGGCGGTCTGGCGTGACCGCACGGTCTGGCGGTCTGACAATGGCGATCTGTTCTATTGGTCAGCTGCGGCTTCCAGGGTTGACCGCTGGTCTGGTCCAAGGGCTGCTGGAGGAGGAGGTCGTGCGGTCTGGCTGTGACCGCATGACGGCTGATCATCCTCAGGGTCGCGCGGTCTGTCTCTGACCGCGTGACAAGTTGTTCTCTTCAAGGACTTGCCGGTCTGGCGTGACCGCACGGGTTGGCTCTTGAATCCGGTCTGGTGGCTTTCCAGAGGGTTCTGAAGGAGTTCGTGGACTAAGTCATTCTTAGTCGCGCGGTCTCAGTTCGCGGTCTCAGGAGGAGACCAGGAGGGCGAGCTGGCTGTGTTTGCGGTCTCAGGCGAACACAGGTGGTGGGTGACTTCTAGGCGGTCTGGCGATCTCCGTGTGGAGTCGTGTTCAGACCAAGGGAAAGTAGCGATCTCCCGCGGTCTGGAGTGAAGTCGGCGCTCACCAAAATGAAGCAGGAGGGTTGCAGTGATCGCGCGGGTTGACCGGTAAGGTCGCGCGATCTGATGGGTGGTGACTCTATCTCATAGGGTGGTGACTGGATCAGGTCTCACGCCTATAAATAGGGAGCCACTGTAGCAGCAAAAGCAGAACACACCAAGTGTAAGCTGAGTTCGCTTGTTTCCTGCGGTCTGGTTATTCTGACCGTGCGGTCTGCTGATTGAATTCCTCTTGTGCAGCTTCTGCGGATAGTGTGGGCGGCAGCGATCACCTCTTCCTCTGAAAGTGTTCGGGCGGTCTGCGGCTTGGAGTTGTGGTGCTGGAGTTCGGGAGAATCAGGAAATCGGAAGAAGGGAGCGGTCTGTGCAGCGGTTTTGGTGGTGTGCTGTGATCAGCAAGGCGCTGCGGTCTGGCAGTGTGTTGAAGTCGCAAGGGAGGTCGCGCGGTCTGGAGCGGTCTCAAGTTATCTTCAACTTGTATCTTTCCTTTGTGTTTGTGCTGACGAAATCATGTCTCGTCAAGCATGCCTCGCCTTGTAATTTTGAAGTGCTGCTATCAATAAAGATCAGTTGTTTGCCTTCATTTGTTTCTGGTTGTTTTGGCTTTGATCTCTAAGTTGACTAGCTCCTGCTTGCTCCATAAAGATTCGAAAAATTTTCACATGGTATCAGAGCCAGGTTGGAGTGGTTGAGCAGTGAGTAACTTAGAGTAGCCATCGCCTTTGTGAAGAAAGGAACCAGTGGAAGAACAATGGAAGGTGGATTTGCAAAGGGTCTTGGGATTGAGGTGCTTACATCGACCAACTTCAAGAAGTGGAAGTCGTGTATGCAAAGCTATCTTGTAGGTGAGGACCTCTGGGAAGTTGTTGGAGGAGATCAGACGCAGGAAGTTGTCCCGGAAGGGGATAATGGGGCTGAGGTGAGAACTTGGAGGAGGACGAATGCGAAGGCAGAGTTCACTTTGAAGAGGGCAATCTCACCTGACCTATTTGATCACATCTTGGGGTGTGGTTCAGCTGCGGAGATCTGGAGAGCCCTGGATGGGCTGTTTAACAAGAAGAATGTGGCGAGGCTTGCAGTTCTTGGAGAATGAGCTGGCAAGGTCGGCTCAGGGTGATCTTTCTATCTCCACCTTCTTTCTGAAGTTGAAGAACTTGTGTGCTGAAATCTCAGCATTGGACCCTGATGAGCCTATCTCTGAGGCGAAGCTGAAGAGGCACATCATCCGCGGCCTGCGGAAGGAATATGTTGCCTTTGTGACGTCGGTGCAGGGATGGGCAAATCAGCCGTCTCTGTTGGAGCTGGAGAACTTGCTTGCATCGCAAGAAAGTTTGGCAAGGCAGATGGCGGGGGTGTCGGTGGCTGGGGGAGATGGCGAAGTTCTCTTCTCAGGGAAGAAGAAGAAGTGGGACAAGAAGAAGAAGACCGCTGGAAGTGGCTATGGGCCTTCAACTTCTGGGCAGCAGGAAAGGGGTATGCTCCCAAGGCTGACGGGAAGAAGAAGGGTGAAGGTCCGAAGTGCTACAAGTGTGGCAAGTTTGGCCACATCAGGAAGGATTGCAAGGTGGTCACCCAAGCTGGGCATGCTGTGGAGAAGGAGGAAGCTGAGGCCAGGCACATTCAAGGAGGTTGGGGAGGAGCCTTTTCGGCTTCTGTTGGAGCCTCTGCTCCTATCAACTATCTGGAGGATTGGATCGTGGACTCGGGGTTGTGGTCATCATCTCACCGGAGACGGACCAAGCTTTCTCTGCACAGCCTTATACAGGTAACAATGCAATCATTACTGCTGATAGTACTGTACATCCAGTGGAGAAGGTGGGGGTTGTTTCTTTGGGCAGTGATAGAGGGCCACTTACTTTGAAAAGTGTCTATCACGTGCCTGGTATGAAGAAAAATCTCTTCTCCGTGACCAATGCTGTAGACGCCGGGTATCACGTTCTGTTCGGCCCAACAGAAGTGAAGTTTCTACGCAATGTTGAGGCCGTAAAGGCCGAGGTCGTCCATGTCGGGAGACGGCAAAGGACCTGTTTGTTTTATCAACAAATTCCTACGTCGACAAGATGAAGACGAATGATGGTGCCGTTATATGGCATGAGAGGTTGGGGCACGTGGGGATGGACAAGCTGAAAGCTATGGCGGTGAGAGGTCTGGTCAAGGGCCTGCCAAGTCTATCCTCCTACGGTGAAGGTCATGTTTGTGAGGGATGTCAGTTCGGCAAGTCTCATCGACTACCGTTTGACAAGTCGCAAACAAGGTGTAGTGTGCCGTTGGAGTGCATCCACGGTGACTTGATGGGACCTACTGCTACCCCAAGCCTCGGAGGCAGCAGATATATGTTGGTGTTGATCGATGATTACACCAGATATGTCTGGGTTTATTTCCTGAAGGAGAAGGCGGAGGCGTTTGCCAAGTTTGTGGAGTTCAAGGAGCTCGTGGAAGGTCGGCTGGGACTGCGGGTGAAGAAGCTGAGGACTGACAACGGAGGGGAGTTCACCTCCAGTGAGTTCTCTACCTTTTGCAGGAAGGCGGGCATCCGGAGAGAGCTCACTTGTGCTCATACTCCACAACAGAACGGAGTTGCAGAACGGAAGATCCGTCATCTGACGGAGACCTGCAAGTGTTGGCTGCATGCCAAGAGTATCCCAAAGTCCTTCTGGGCGGAGGGGAATGTCTTGTGCTGCCTACGTCATCAACAGGATGCCTCTGAGCCCCATCAACATGTTAACTCCGCATGAGTTGATGTTCAAAGAGAAGCCAAGCGTGGCACACCTTAGGGTGTTTGGCTCCACCTGCTACGTGCATGTTCAGATGCTCTTCGGACGAAGCTAGATGCGAAAGCAAGGAAGCTAGTCTTCGTGGGATACGATGAGCGGAAGAAAGGGTGGAAGTGCATGGACCCGGAGACGCGGAGATTTGCTGTATCTCGCGACGTCGTGTTCGATGAAGTGACATCTTACAAGGGGTCTTCTGATGTGGAGTTACCAGAGAGCAGGGTGGAGATGCCAGAGAAAGCTGTGGAGAATCTTCAGGTGGAGCTACCTGTGTCACCAGGTGGTCCATCTCCTTCTAGTTCCGAGACGGGGGCTTCTGGTTCAGGGAGCAGGGGAGCGATGCTCCTAGCACGTCTGGAAGGGGAGCTAAGAGAAGAAGCAGCGGATGACATTGCAGTTCAAGGGAAGGAGCTGAGGAGGTCGAAGCGAGCGATCATCGCCCCTGATCGCTATACAGGAGGAAACGCGGTGAGCTTCGTCTCATGTTTCTTCGCTGGTCCCTTGGATGAGAGGGAGCCGTCGAGCTTTGAGAAGGCCCCAAGGTGTGAAGGAGTGGGACGTTGCGATGCAAGAAGAGATGGAAGCTCTTGAGAAGAACGAGACCTGGTCTCTTGTGCCCAAGCCCAAGGGCATCACTCCTGTGACATGCAAGTGGGTCTACAAGCTTAAGAAGAAAGCTGACGGCAATATCGAGCGGTACAAAGCTCGTCTTGTAGCTCGGGGGTTCTCGCAGCAATACGGTGAAGACTATGATGAGACATTCAGTCCGGTGGCAAAAATGACTTCAGTTCGGTTCATCATTGCCTTGGCGGCGTTCAGTGGATGGGAGATTTGGCAGCTTGACGTCAAGAACGCTTTCTTGTACGGCGAGATTGACAAGGACATCTTTATGGTTCAGCCACCAGGCTTTGTGTCTGAAGATCTTCCGGAGCATGTCTGCAAGCTGAAGAAGGCCCTGTATGGGTTGAAGCAAGCGCCGAGGGCGTGGTACGGGAAGATCGCAGAATATCTCCTATTCTGTGGATTTGTTGCTTCAGACTCAGACTCGAGCTTGTTCGTCAAGAAGAGCGGGAGCTTCAGGTCATCGTGCTGCTATACGTTGACGATATGATCGTGACGGGAACTCGAAGGAGGAGGTAGCACAGCTTCGGGCTCTGAACTATCTATCAGGTTCGAGATGAAGGATCTTGGTGAGCTTCACCATTTTCTTGGACTTGAGGTGCAGAGGAAGGAAGGTGGAGTGCTGGTGACCCAAGCCGGATATGCGGAGCGGACTCGTGGAGCGATTCGGCATGAAGGAAGGGAAGTGCACTTCCACACCTCTGGAGAAGGCTATGAAGCTTCGGAAGGATGAGGGAAGGATCATGCAAGATCCGTTGGTGTTCCGAGCTCTGGTTGGGAGCTTGATTTATCTGACGATCACGAGGCCAGATATTGCATATGCAGTAGGCAGGGTGAGTCGGTTTATGGCGGAACCACGAGTACCTCATCTGCTAGCGGCCAAGAACATTCTGAAGTATGTCAAGGCGACCTCGGACATGGGTCTCCTATACAGGAGGGATGCGGGCTTCGAGGTGCATGGATACATGGATGCTGATTACGGGGGAGATTCGGATGATCGGAAGTCGACATCTGGATTCGTCTTCATGGCGGGCTCTACGGCTATATCATGGTGCAGCAAGAAGCAGGATTCCGTATCGGTCTCCACCACAGAAGCGGAATACAAGGCTTCGGCCTTGGCAGCTCAGGAAGCCATCTGGCTTAGGAGATTGGTGGGAGACGTCCACAAAGAGGTTCGAGAGCCGACTCTGCTACGCGGTGACAACGAGAGTGCTCTCAAACTGGTGACCAATCCAGTTTGTCACGCGAGGACGAAGCATATTGAGATCGAGCATCACTTCATACGGGAGAAGGTGCTGGAGGGATCTCTTTCGGTCGAGCATGTGCGGAGTGCGGACAATGTCGCAGACATCTTCACAAAGGCGCTTGGCAAAGGGGCCGTCACACGGCTAAGGGAGGCTACTTGGGCTCGTTTCCACTTCCCACTTTCAAGGGGGAGTGTTGAAATTATTGAAGTGGAAGTGGAGGAGGCTTTTGGACCTGGGCGGTCTGGGAAGAGACCGGGCGGTCTGGCGTGACCGCACGGTCTGGCGGTCTGACAATGGCGATCTGTTCTATTGGTCAGCTGCGGCTTTCCAGGGTTGACCGCCTGGTCTGGTCCAAGGGCTGCTGGAGGAGGAGGTCGTGCGGTCTGGCTGTGACCGCAATGACGGCTGATCATCCTCAGGGTTCGCGCGGTCTGTCTCTGACCTCCGCGTGACAAGTTGTTCTCTTCAAGGACTTGCCGGTTCTGGCGTGACCGCACGGGTTGGCTCTTGAATCCGCGTCTGGTGGCCTTTCCAGAGGGTTCTGAAGGAGTTCGCGGACTAAGTCATTCTTAGTCGCGCAGGTTCTCAGTTCGCGGGTCTCAGGAGGAGACCAGGAGGGCGAGCTGGCTGTGTTTTGCGGTCTCAGGCGAACACAGGTGGTGGGTGACTTCTAGGCGGTCTGGCGATCTCCGTGTGGAGTCGTGTTCAGGACCAAGGGAGTAGCGATCTCCCGCGGTCTGGAGTGGAAGTCGGCGCTCACCAAAATGAAGCAGGAGGGTTGCAGTGATCGACGGCGGGTTGACCGGTAAGGTTCGCGCGATCTGATGGGTGGTGACTCTATCTCATAGGGTGGTGACTGGATCAGGTCTCACGCCTATAAATAGGGAGCCACTGTAGCAGCAAAAGCAGAACACACAAGTGTAAGCTGAGTTCGCTTGTTTCCTGCGGTCTGGTTATTCTGACGTGCGGTCTGCTGATTGAATTCCTCTTGTGCAGCTTCTGCGGATAGTGTGGGCGGCAGCGATAACCTCCTTCCTCTGAAAGTGTTCGGGCGGTCTGCGGCTTTGGAGTTGTGGTGCTGGAGTTCGGGAGAATCAAGAAATCGGAAGAAGGGAGCGGTCTGTGCAGCGGTTTTGGTGGTGTGCTGTGATCGGCAAGGCGCTGCGGTCTGGCAGTGTGTTGAAGTCGCAGGGATGGTCGCGCGGTTGGAGGTTGGTCTCAAGTTATCTTCAACTTGTATCTTTCCTTTGTGTTTGTGCTGACGAAATCATGTCTCGTCAAGCATGCCTCGCCTTGTAATTTTGGAAGGTGCTATCAATAAAGATCAGTTTGTTTGCCTTCATTTGTTTCTGGTTTGTTTGGCTTTGATCTCTAAGTTGACTAGCTCCTGCTTTCTCCATAAAGATTCGAAAAATTTTCACAGCAAACGTCTCTGCAAGATCGTTAAGATGAACTGAGTAAGACTTATTTTTTATGAGGAGATCATCAACATAAACCTCTAAATTTCTTCCTTTTTGATTTTTAAAGACAGTGTCCATCATTTTTGGTAAGTTGCACCTGCGTTCTTTAGCACGAAAGGCAATACGAGATAACAAAAACATCTGTCATTCGTGATGAATGAGGTATGAGAGATATCAGGATTGTGCATTCGTATTTGGTGATATCCCGAGAACGCATCCAAAAACTCATATAAGAATACCTAACCGCAGAATCAACTAAAGAATCTATCTGAGGCAAGGGGTAACAATCTTTGGGACACGCTTTATTAAGTTTGGTAAAGTCTACACACATACGCCACTTCCCTCCATCCTTTTTAACAATTACAACATTCGATACCCAATTTGGGTATTGAATCTCTTGAATGAACTTAGCCTTCAGCAGCTTCTCCACCTCCTCTCGAATCGGCTGAGAAAGGGTCTCCACCACTGCTCTTTTCTTTTGCTTGATTAGGATGAAGTTGGGATCGATGTTGAGGTGATGACAAGCAACATCCGGATCAACTCCTGACATGTCGTCCGCTGACCAAGCAAAGACATCCAAGTAATTCAGGAGGCAGGAGATGAGCTGACTCTTGTCAGCTTTAGGCAATTCAACATTGATTGAGAGCTTCTTGCTCTCATCTTCCTTGCTGATGGGTATGGCTTGTGTTGCTTGGGCAGGTTCCAAACGAACTCCATCTCTTGCATCTTCCTCTTCAATTTCTTCTGCTGCTTTGGCTTGGCCAGAAACTTGAGGTACTGAAGAGATCTCAGCTACCTGAAGAGGATATACCCGATCACGTTGACCGTTCTGACGTAGCACTCTCTAGCTTTCCTCAGATCGCTCCTGATCTAGTACTGCTTATCGTTTAAAGCAAACTTTACAACCCAATGGTAAGTTAAGACTATCGCTTGATATTCATTCAGCACGGTCCTCCCGAAGATCGCGTTGTAGCTTCTCGGAGCTTCAACGACTATGAATTTTACCAGCCTCACAATACCTCCCAATGTCACCGAGAGAGTGATGACTCCTTCCACTTCCTTCTTCTCCCCTGAGAAACCATAGAGCGGCCCTTCGATGGAGAGAAGAACTTTCCCAGTCTTCATTGCTTCAAAAGAAGGCTTGAAGAGTACATTCACTGAGCTTCCAGTGTCTATTAGCATTTTCTCTATGGTGTAGTTTTTGATCAATGCTTTGATAATGACTGCGTCGTTGAAAGGATTGGCGGTCCGAGAGAGGTCTTCTTGTCCGAAGATGACTATTCCTCAAACTGGAGCTGAAGAGGAGGTAGCAGCGACTTCGGATTGATAGACTCTTACGAGGCTAGCATTCCTTGAAGACTCAAGTCCTGCACCTCTATGGATGCAGAAGATGTGACCAAAGCACCTTCATCATTTGCATCCACACATTCATCAGGATACCCGACGTTTCCAATATGGCCAACGCCATCCACCTCTTTGCACTCCCAATGGACTTCTACTACCTCCTTGCTCTTAGATGTTGAAGCCTTGGAAGAATCTCCCTTCTAAAATAGATCTTGAAGTTTTCCTTCCTTTAGGAGCTTCTCCACCAGCAAACGGAGAGCTCTACAATTTTCAGTTAAATGACCCCTCTCCCTGTGATGTTCATAGTAGAGGGATGGATTTCTGGTCTTCGGATCTGAGTTGAGCAGGGCAGGCCTTTTATAAAAAGGCTGCTTCTGAAGTATTTGAACCACCTTGCTCATAGATATACCGAGATCGGTAAAAGACTCCTGCGAGTCATTAAAAAGCGACTGAGATGAGGCTAGCAGAGGTGGTTGGACATACTGGATCTGGTGAACTGGTGTGGATTGCTGAGCTGGGGCAGTTGGAGTTGGCAGCAAAGACCCTTTGAGCTGGAATTGCTGATTTCTCGGATAGGAACGGAGATGGCGGAAGTTCCTTCCCCTTTGGGCTGGAGGTTGGAACTCTTGGCGTGGCGGCTTCGACGATGATTGGGCTGGATAAAAACCTGCAGAGCCTTTCTGGCCGGCCTTACCTATCAGATTAGAGATATACGTGGGATTGTTGATCTCCCCTTCTATATAACGGTTGGCGATGCTAATCAGCTCCTGATATGAATTGGGCTCCTTGGTGGTAACCTTAAACTCAAGTGGTCCCTCTTGCAAGCTATTTATCAGAGCAACCATGTAGAGAGAGGGATCTACATCCTGAATCTCGAGAATCTCCTTCTGAAAGTGATCAATGAAATGAGCCAGATTCTCATTTCCTTCTTGCTTGATTTTGAAGAGGACTGCAGGACCACTCTTCCTTTTCTTTGAGGTTGCAAATCACAGAAGAAGCTCATGCCTCAGGACAGTAAAGCTTGAGATGGACTGGGAAGGTAACTTGAAAACCATTCCCTAGCTTATCCATCGAAGGAAGTAATCAGCAGCTTGCACTTCACAACATCCGAAAGAGTCCTCAGAGCAACAACGGACTCAAAGGCTTGACGATGGGAAACTGGATCACTTTACCCAGTAAACATGGGTAACCGGGGCTCGATAAAGCCATTGGGAATTGGTTCCCAACGAACTCTATCAAAAAAGGGGGAAGGCTCCTCCGATTCAACGATGTCAAAGTGAGCAGGAAAGGCAGTAGCAGGGATTGGAGGATAAGTATAATCCTCCTAAAAGTTTAGGGCTTGGGCTGGAGGTCCTTGAGCTGTTGTTCTAAAAAAATCATGATGAGCTGCGAACTCTCCTTCCTGAGGTCGCACATGAGCTGTGGGAAGAGAGGCCGCGCGGTCAAGGGGGTGACCGCCAGCAAAGCGGTCAGGATTAGTGATCTGACCGGGCTGAGGAAGAATCCTCTGAGAGATTAAAGACAAAGTCTGGTTCATGGCTTTGAACTGCTTGGCGAACTCTTGTTGAGCCTGAGCGGTCTCTCGGCGAGCTCGGGCGGCCTCTTGAAGAGCTTGCTCGATGCGAAGTTTGAAGCGATGCTCTAGGTCTTCCAAAGAGATCAGATTACTCAAAGGGTTACCGCTAGGAGACTGGCGAGATCGATTCCTGCGGTCTGACATCTCGTATGTCCGCTGACTTCACCTAAACACTCCAATCTGAAGGTCGCATGTTAGTTCTGTTGGTACAAAAAATGTACCTCCAAGACTCACACTAAACGAGATGAGAGGGGACTGCGGAGTGCCGGTTACTTATAATAAGGGATGTCGGAAGAGAGATCTCTAGAGGAAAACTGCTTTGGATTGATCTCAAAAAGGATTACAAGAGGGGGGTCTAAAACAGGTCGGGGTGAGAGGTAAAAAAGTGACAGAATTCGAGACCGCTTACACAGGTTGTAAGCTGGAGGCTCGAAGCAAAAGTCCCTTTTCAGGTACCCCTACTCCCCTATTTATAGATGCGAAGGCTGCCCAAACGGGCAGATCCAAAAAGTACGGGCTGCCCGAGGTACAGGAGAACCGGGGCAGAAACAGGGGGTGCAAATAACAAAAAGAGGAAAAAAACCCTAGACCGCACGGTCTGGCGATCTCCCTAGAGCCTGGCCGCCTATGCCTTAGAAGGATTGCTGGAGATGAGATAGGCGGTCTAGGCAATCTCCCATAATTGAGACCGCTGAACAGACCATTCTGACCGGAAAGGAGAGGTCGCGGGATTCTGGACATACAAAAAAGGGGCGGTCTGGAGTATTTAAGACAGTCACCTGCATTTTCCTTGTACATAATCTATAAAGGGCGGTCTAGAGTATCTGAGACCGCCGCCTATTTTTCTTGATCTAAATACCTTATTAAGGAATAGACTAGAACGTCTAGGGTCTTCATCTATAACTGTAATGATTGAGTTTTTCACAAAAGACCTCAAATATTGGAGATCACTATCTATAAGCAATTATCATCAGAATTATTATTGAGATCATCTATATTTTATGAAGAGGCGGTCTCAAGTGTTTGAAATCAGTTCTTTTGAATTGTTATGAGATAAGGCGATCTAGCATTTCAGAGATTGTCATCTTTGGTTATCTCTTATTCTTCATGCCAAAATGATTTTTTGGTATATGCCCGAAAGATTATCAATCTTTCTTATGTAGTTGATGATTCTAGCTCAACAACTTCAAAGCATGTGATCAAATATATATGTTGCTTCTTTGGAATATATGATCGCGTATAGTGAAGACATATGTTCTCTTATTCAAAGTTTAGTGATCGATTTATATGTGTTGAGATCGATTCTTCCTCATGGGAAGTTATAATGTGATCGCAAACCAGCAAATATGAGATCGACATAATCATATTCATTATAAGAAGTAAGTGCATTCATTCACAGAAAATAGATAAAAGGTACACAAAATGTTCTTTCATTTCATTTCTTATAAGTACAAGGGTCGCACGGCCTCAAAGGCCGGTGGTTACAATTCAAGCAAATAAAGAAAAAAATCAACTAGAAACAATCTTCAATGGTTGCTCTTTGATCTCTTTGGTGATCGCTCTTCTGATGATGAGGATGCGGTCTCCTCTGAAGACTCTTTTGAGCTTCTATGAGGGACTCGAGATCCAGAACTTAAGGCCACCACAAAACTCAGCTCGTCACCTGGAGCATATTGACTTCTGCTTAATGGAGTTGGCTCGCTCTTTTTATTTCTCTCTTTGGCGGTCTCCCCTTCTTCACCATCTCCAGCGGTCTCAGAAGCAGTGATCGATGCTTCATCGATCATCCTCGCAATTTCTGGAAATAATTTTGCGAACTCTACCTCCTGAAATTCAAAAGATAGGCGTCGGGTTCTCGCAACCGCAAGATCGTCATATCAGATGTACCATTCATGTGCTTCAACATTGTCTTTAGGAGGCCGGATTATCTATGTGGTAGGCTTCTTCATTCATTTTCTACAAAAGAAAATACATGAGATCGGGCGGTCAAGATGAAAGGAAATTACCAAACCGCAGATAAGTTTCTTACTTGTATTTTTTCTTGAAGCGTATCAATGTCGCACAGGGCCATGCGAAGAGGTGGCCGCATTTGCATGTCGAGTTAGTTTCCCACTCCATAGTGGAAGAGCAGTGGACACCTTCACGCTTTTCCCTTTCTCATTCCACTTGAGAAGGGGTTTTCCCTTAATGTCCATCATTTTCCGCAGAACCCAATCAGAGGAAAGGGTTCACTGGCAGAATCAGACTCTTGGGCGGTCTTATCCTTTGTCCTTTGCAATCTCTCTTGATTCGCATCTCCCGCTAGGTAAGGACCTCTTCCTCCAGAGCCACGGGCTCGATTGTTGGAACCTCCAAGACCGCTGAAAAGGAAACGAAAGTGTTAGAATATCAAACAAAGGAGAATGTTGATGAGACCGTAGGGAATTAATTACTCTCTTCGGGGGCAATATCAGCGACTTCAGGCCAAAGGGCCAAGTAATGGCGGAGGTCAAGGCGTTTGCCGGGCATTGAGACGAGGATCTTGATCTCCATTTCTGAGATCGCTTTTGGTTTTCTGAAGATCGCCACTCCCCGGCAAGATGGCAGAGTCTTGAGACCGCCAAAGTCTCTCTCGAACACAGGAATCTCTCAGTCCAGAATGGAATCTTATTGGGAAGATTAAGAACTTTAATTCTGTGGCAGGAAAAAATACATCAAACCTTTAAACTCTTCTCTTCCTCCCCTCTTTAAGTAATTTCATTATAAAAGTGCAGCGGAACAAATCCATGGTGAATTTGACCCTTACCGATCTCAAGTAGTAGATGAAAGCGGACATGAGACCTATGGAGTTCGACGGCAGCTGTCCAAGCACCACACCATAATATTCCATCACCTACAAAAACTCCCAAGGCAAGGGAAGCATGATACCACAATCGAAGTGATTGACTGGGATCACCAGCTTGTTCTCAGCACCAAAGTTTAATCCTGATTTCTCTCAATTGGCGTAAAATTTCTTTATTGCAAAATTGTTATTACTAAATTGTCATCTTATTTCATATTAATCAAAAACAACTTAGTAATTATCTTGAAAATTATAAAAAGAATTTATTCCCTTATTCCCCCCCCCCTCTAAGGGCGCCATAAGATCCAACAAGTGGTATCAGAGCACAGGTTATTCCAAACGGTTTAAAAAACAGGAATAAATGGAGTCTTATGATCTCGCTTTTTCTGAGGGTCAGGGAATTAGTAGACCTCCAATATTTACTGGGTCAGATATAATTATTAGAAAAATAGGATGCGTTGTTTTCTAATGACCCTAGATATTGAGGTTTGGAACATGGTATAAGAAGAATACACTCCTCCTACATTATAGTTGGAGAGGTTATGTTAGAAAAACCCAAAGATAAATAGGATGATCGGGATAAACTCAAATGTAAAAATAACGCAAAAGCCATGAATGCTTTATTTTGTGCATTAGATAGAAATGAATTTAATAGAATTTTGCATGTACTATTGCTTATGAAATTTGGAATCATTTTGGAAGTTACTCATGAAGGTACATCGCAGGTTAAAGATTCCAAGCTTTTCCAACTGGAGTCGGAATATGAAAAATTCCGAATGGACGAAAGCAAAGATGTTGATGGTATGTACACGCGCTTCACCAAGATCGTCAATGCCTCAAAAGCCTTGGAAAGACTTTCTCAAATGGCGACTTAGTCCGTAAGATCCTTCGTTCTCTCCTCCAAAATTCAACCCGAAGGTGACGGCCATTTCGGAAGTCGCACAACTTAAGGACGCTCCAAGTTGAGAGCTCATTGGGAATCTCAAAACCCATGAGGTAGAACTCAAAACCAACATGATGAATACAACAAGGAGCCAAAGAAGAAGGTGTTGGCATTAAAGTCAAAGAAGGAGTGCCAAGAGGATGAGGATGAAGATGAAGAAAGTCTTTTGGTGAAGAAATTCTGAAAGTTCATGCGAAATCCGGAAAGGCGAAAAACTTTCGGAAATTTATACAAAAAGGTGAAAGATGGAAAGGGTCATCTTCAAAGAAGGAAAAAAGAGAGCGACAATGAAGAAGAGAGGCCTCCACCGGAATGCTATCATTGTAGGAAGACGGGGCACTAAGGAGCCAATGCCCAAAATTCTGAAGGAGAATAAGGAGAAACAACACAAAGGGAAAGAAAAGAGGAAGGTGCTAAAGGCAAAGACATGGGATGACTCCTCTTCCTCCTCCTCTGAAGAAAGAATCAAGCGGGTCTTCATCAGCGAAGATGAGGAAGCAAACATGTGCCTCATGGGACATGGAAATGACGGCGACGACACCAGTGTCATAGCGACACTGAGGTAACTCCTCCCACTTATGATGAACTCTTTAATGAATTCCTTGAAAATTGCAAAGCTTTTGATAAAAATATGAAGGATAGTATTTATTGAATCATGAAAATGAGTCTCTTATTAAAGAAAATCAAAAGCTTTCCAAAAAACTAGTTGTTTTAGAAAAGAGAAA